>KZ809075.1:53904-77598 GCA_000696205.2 Oncopeltus fasciatus | reverse complement strand
GGGGGTTGGAGGGGGTCAAGATAGATCCAAAAAATACAAATTAAAAAAAATGTATTTTTTAAAAGTGTCTGCCAACAGGAGAGTTTTTTTGACCGTAGATATTATTCTGAGATGATTTTAGTTGGAGTTCGGTCAAGGTAGATCCAAAAAATACATTTTTTAAATTTGTATTTTTTGGATCTATCTTGACCGAACCCCAACTAAAATCATCTCAGAGTATCTGTCAACGTTTCGGCTGACATTGTACACCATCTTCCGGGCTGTTAAAATATAATATCATAAAAGTACAAATAAAAGTAAAATTTAAATGAAAATAAAAATAAATTTAGTTGTATTTCAGCAGCCCTGAAGATGGCATACAGTGTCAGCCGAAACGTAAGCAAATCATTTTTAAAAATACAGTTTTTGTATTTCTGTACACTTTGACCGACCCCCCCCCCCCCCAACAAAAAACATCTAATAATAATAATATCTATGGTTAAAAAAAAAACTCTCCATTTGAACATTTACTTATTTACTTACTAACAACATCTTCCCTTTAACAAATTACATGAATTAGCCGATGACTTGTTGAAGGGAAGTCTAGTACCAAATTTTGTTTCATAGTTTAGGAAAAAAAAAAACTACTCCAGTGTAAATTACTTTTTACACTCNCTAGAGATTTTTTTTTTGCTGTGATTTCGGTCAAGTTAGATCCAAAAAATACGATTTCAAATAAAATTTGTTCCTTATTTTATTTAATTTTTTTTTATAATTATCTTCTAACGTTTCGGCTTACATTTTAAGCCGTCTTCAGAGCTATGATAAATGCGAGAAGGGACTTCGTGTCACCAGGATCCCATATTCAAGACTGGACGTGAAAAAACATCTAATAATAATAATATCTATGGTTAAAAAAAAACTCTCCATTTGAACATTTACTTATTTACTTACTAACAACATCTCCCCTTTAACAAATTACATGAATTAGCCGATGACTTGTTGAAGGGAAGTCTAGTACCAAATTTTGTTTCATAGTTTAGGAAAAAAAAAAACTACTCCAGTGTAAATTACTTTTTACACTCTTAAATAACCTCATTATTACTCATTTATCGAATGTTGGTGTTTTATTAATTATTTTACGCGTTTACAATTTTCTATTTTAGCCTCTCTCTTAACCTGCACCTATTACCTACCACCTCAATCTTGTCAGCCACTAATTTGTCCTATGGTTAGCGCGGGACATTGCCCAAATATCGAATTTGGTTAGTTTATTTTGAATATTTTAGATGGTAGGAGAATGCGCAGAAGGTATATACATATAATATATTCAAGGTACATATATTCTAAGTTTTGTTGGTATCTTCATGAATACAGTAATTTTCCTGAGCTAGTATAACATAAGTATATTAATGTTCACGTAGGCTTTTTTTTTAGTTTAGAAGAAGCGGTAAATAAATAAGTATATTAAATTTTTGTTTATGATTTGTATCATAAATTCTTCGTAGTCATATTCTTCAGGTCCTTTGACGTAATTTGCAACGTCATGCAAAGTCAGACATACTCTTTTCCTTGTTATCTTCCTGTCACATCTCATCTTGTACAGGGGCTTTGTGATCTGAAGGTTGAGGCTCTGTACCGGTTCCATTATTCACATCACGCAGAACTTTGAAGCTTTCTGCGCTTCTGTTTGCAATTCAGAACGGTGTGCTGATATCACACCTTCTCTACTGTGCTGTGGGTCGAAAATATAGGCATCCTAGACATGCTTTTCCCACCTCTATGACTTGTCACTGCAGTTAAATCTCCTACGTAATTATTATTAAAAATTAATAGTAACTTAATTTACTTTTTAGGTTATGTATTTTATATTTCTGCTTTGAAAATGGTTTCGTATCTATATTTGTGTTTGTTTGTGTGTAGGTGTGTGTACGAATATAACTTATTGCACACAAAGTACTTTATAACGTTATGCAAACAAGCACTAAAAAACGGAAAACATTTAAAAGAATGGATAACAGATTTAACCCTAGATAAACCCCAACAGTCAGGGCGTAATAACCATTATGTTGATCGCCCTATAACCTGGTCCTAATCCTAATCCTATTATTAAAAACAAAAAAAAAATTACAGACCTGCGCAGTTGTAGGCCGACTAATTACTTACATATCCTTAACCTAATGTCACGTGAAGCAATCTTTCGTCTGTTGTAATGTCCTTCATATCTGAGTTTAAGTTACAAACATTAATAATTTAAAGAAGTCTGTTTAGCAGCGATGGCTTAAAATATGATTTTTAATTTCAACATATAATAAATGACTATTTATATATAGTAAGTAGGTGCTGAAAAAAATGGGAGCAAATAATATTTACGCATAGCATGGCTATGCAAGATGGCTGATCAATAAACATATTCCTTTATATTTATGGTTAACACGGTAATAAACATAAATGTTAGTGAATAAAAGTTATTTTCATTAATAACATTTTTTTTTTCAAAGTAGTATTTATTACATTCTATATGTTTACCGTTTCTTCTTCCGGGTTGGACCGTGTCAAATTGTTGTTATTTGCCGAGCTTTCGCACATCATTGTAAGGTATATTGGCAAATCATAGCTGTTCAAATGCTGAATTGGCTTATTTATGGAATTATGATGAACGTGACAGACAACCCCCCCCCCCCATTCTCTTTAGCAACAGACCCACATTACATACCCACATTACATTCTTTGCAGGAATACAAATGTAATTTTCATTACAAATAGTGTGTCGTTCAGTTGGAAAGCTGTACTACCTTACCAAAGTAAATTTAGCCTCTTGGTGAATTATGAATGAAGTGGAGGATGGAGAAGATGCCTTCCTGACGTAGAGATTCCGCCCTCTTAAACCCACTTACTGTTACCCCCTTGGACTTTCTCAAACCCTCGTCATGAGTTATAGAAGAAGAAGTGGAGGGGGACTGAAGACGACTGAAGGAAGGGTGGGGGGTCAGCCTTTGTACTCCTGGAGTGGGGGTAGAAAACTCTTTGCAGGACTTCGGACCCTTTCGGATTCCTCCCTTTGCATGTATGAGGCACTGAGGGGTGGGAGGGGGGCCTGGCTTGTCACTCGCAGGATCACCCTTAATCTCCCACTAGTCGACAACTGCCTCAATTTTATAATTCCTCTTCCCTTGCCCTTATTTAAATATAAATTTATATTTAGTTTGAACGACTCTAAAATACATTTAAACAATTAATGAGAGGGAATAGAATAAAAAAATCTATCTGTCCCAGGCAGAAATCGAAACTGGATCTCCTGCTATCCGGGCCGGCGTGCTTAGCCATTGCACCACCAGGACGAGCTAGATATCTCATTAAATTCCCTCTACACTATTCCCTCTCATTAATTGTCTAAAATTGACGTGGGATAATAAACCACAACCAAATAAATATTTTATCAAATACATTTAGTTTTGTTCTATCGTTTAGTGATATTTTACAGAGTATGATAACAATACATAATTATCTTACTTTTGTAATGACAGAAATCTTAAGTGTTAAATAAATTTAAATCCATTATAATGTAGGGTTTTTTATTAAGATTCATATTAAAAGAGCAATCAATATATTAAAAAAAGTTAATATTTATTAAACTTATGAAAATTATCTAGCAGAAATGCAAAGGTAGCCAGATAAAAAATCTTACTTCCTCAGCCGGGAATATACTACTTCAGGCTCCCTTTGCATTTCTTGTAGGAAATTTAACGTGGGATTACATACCTAAATTAATTTCATTATTTATTCATAAAAATCATGTTATACATTCTCAAATTTTACACAATGCCTGTTACATCGGATTCAATGCCTCACTCAATTTGGAGTAACATTACGGTCTTCCGATGCTAGGATTTGAAAAAAAAAACTTAGCAGCTGAGGTGAATGTTTTTGTTCAGTGGTTTTTTCTTATTTTTTTTTTCTCAAACCAACATTGTCTGAATCTTCTGCAAATTTATCTCTTAATATGCCAGCATTTCTATTAATTTTTGAATGTCGAACACGTCTCTAACCTCATGTGGTCTTTATTTCCTGACTCCTGGCATTCCTTTGACTTTTACTATTTTGGTTACTGGAATATAATACCATGACCATCTCTTGGGTAATATTTATTGTTGTTTCTACAAACTTTTTTAGGGAGTCCAATATATTCCTACTACAGTATTAGGCAGCTACAATATTAAGCTTTAAATGACCACATGGTAATCACATTATATAGCAATATTATATATTATATCATATAGTAATAATATAGTTTTTTCATGTCAAAAACTTATCATTACATTAAATTTTATACTAGTGGTATGCAAACTTCAAAATGTTAGAATTTGAGTGCATTACTGTGAGTTAGATTTATCTCATTCGAGAAGAAAAACTCATTTTCTTTGGTAGATGTTTTTTTTGGGGGTTAAAATAAAATTTATAAAAAACAAATTTGTATTTTTAAAAATATCTGCATATGATTCTTTTTGATACCTTAAGATTCTGATCTTGGATTTAAGCTCTTTCTAGTGTATGTTAATAAAATTTCAAAGTGTAATATGGAATTCAGACCATATTGTTTGCTGATGACTCTAAAAAAAATCTTGAGTTTATTGATATAAGTGACTGTTGGCATCGTCTAGGAGGACTAAATTTGATTTTGCATTGGAGTAAGAAGAACGAGATTGAGCTGAATGCATCACAATCAATTTCTCCAGAAAATTTTAGCCTGTTAGCCTTGAATTTATTGAGGAACTATAACCTTGCCTTTAGTAAACCTTGCGAAGGCATTAAGAGTATTAATTTATTCTGAGTTTAAGTTGAACAATCATATTGATAATATATATGCTAATACTTCGAAATTGTTGGACTTTATTAAGAGGCAGTGCAAAGACCTCCAGGACTGTAAGGCAATATATATCCAGTGTTAGTTACGCATATTCTTGAATTATTTTTTGTGACTAACTGTGGTTGTCAGCCTTTTTGGTTTTCTTAAGAAATTGTACTTGGAAATTCAACAATTGTCTCAGAGAAGCGATAGAGTTTTGTGGAGTGCATTTTTACTTAGAACCTAACTGTTGCTAGAATATGGCTTTAGCCTATTTTTGATTATTTATAAAAATAAAAAAATTAAAAAATACTCTCGTTTATGAAGTTTACAGATGCAAAGGACAATCTATTTTGTAATTTACAGGTTATCTAAACATAGAGAAATGATTACTTTTTTTTTCAGGACATTCTTCAGTTGGAATCTTATTTATTCCAGGAGCTTATTGGAATTGAGTTAACTTTAGTTATTTATTCGTTTTATTGGGTGTTCTAAGTTAGAAATTGGGATGGTTTGTTACTGAAATTCGTTGGGTCTAACATTTTGTAACACTTTAAATCGGAACTAAAAACAAATTTTCAGGGTGATCAACTACATTTAATATTTTCTTGTTAAGCAGTTATTGTTTCTCTGAAATTAATAACTCTACCCTCTCTGTGAATTAACAATTAAATGAGAAGTTATGATTTGTTGCTGTCTTAAACTATTTTCCTTCCACAATTTTGCACCCCCTTGGAACCAATTCTTTAAGAAATTTATTTTTTCTTACTTCTCCCTTCATATAGCGGGTCAACATATATCTTCAGTTTTTTTTTTTTTGCAAAATTATTGTATTTTTATTCTTCACTTCTATTAGACTCACAATTTTTATTGTAAATAGATTATTTTGTCCCCTGTTTTTAATGGAAGTAGAATAAATAGAATAAATGTATCATCGACTCATAGAGATTCAAATATATTATAGTTAGCAACTTTTTCTACAAAACTTTTAAAACCCTTTCAGTCCATTTTTCATCTAGTTAGTTAAACCTAGGTTGCTTTTGCTGATATATTTTAAATTAACGCCAAATTGAAATAACCACATTTTTATTAGTAAATGTTTGTTCATATTTTTATTTTATAACGAAAAATATATAAATAATATATATTAAAAAAAAGAAGAACTAGTCCCGCAACAGGCCATATTGTCACATGGGGGAAATATATGTTGAGGATGTATTGACCCACGGCGCTCTAGAGAAAACGTGAGAACACACCGTTTCACCCGTCTGATTTTTCCCCACTCAATGAAGGGTGGTTCCCAATAAGGGTTGTGTGTTCCTGAGGTTTACACCAGCAATCCTACGGGTCATTACAAACAGAGGCATAGAAAGAAAAAAAAGTAACAGTACTTAGTGAATTTTGAAACTGAGACCTGGTTCTTAGTAGTACCTAAACCACCAGACCACCATGCCCGCCAATAATTAACATAATNTCTGTGAATTAACAATTAAATGAAAAGTTATGATTTGTTGCTGTCTTAAACTATTTTCCTTACATAATTTTGCACCCCCTTGGAACCAATTCTTTAAGAAATTTATTTTTTCTTACTTCTCCCTTCATATAGCGGGTCAACATATATCTTCAGTTTTTTTTTTTTTGCAAAATTATTGTATTTTTATTCTTCACTTCTATTAGACTCACAATTCTTATTGTAAATAGATTATTTTGTCCCCTGTTTTTAATGGAAGTAGAATAAATAGAATAAATGTATCATCGACTCATAGAGATTCATATATATTATAGTTAGCAACTTTTTCTACAAAACTTTTAAAACCCTTTCAGTCCATTTTTCATCTAGTTAGTTAAACCTAGGTTGCTTTTGCTGATATATTTTAAATTAACGCCAAATTGAAATAACCNTCGCGTGACTGGGGAACGTGGAACAGCGAAATCGCAGGTTTGCAAGTGTTCCGTGACTGGATCTAAGGTATACTGATCTCTCGCCGACATAACAACTATTCAATCCCTCTTAGTCAGTATTGTGTTTCCTTGCGAACGGCTTCTTCACTGTAATGCACCTTTATAATAAATACTTTGCTTGCGATCATGGAAGAACATTGTCAGGGAGGTTTGTACTAAATCTTTAAAGCTGTTTCCAGCATCATAATATATTAAAAGATGTTACCGATACTGTACAAGAGTATATTTTTATCTGTCTGAAGCAATAAATAATATATATTTCTAAAAGAGTACCAAAGAAGTAAGTGAAACAATTATTAGAGTTAAGTGAGCCACTGTGGTCTAACAACACTCATAGCCTCAAGGGCTGTAATAGAACTTCTGTAGTCCAAATATTGTCTCAAGGGCTGCAATAGAGCTTCTGTAGTCCAAATACTGTCTCAAGGGCTGNTGTTCCGTGACTGGATCTAAGGTATACTGATCTCTCGCCGACATAACAACTATTCAATCCCTCTTAGTATTGTGTTTCCTTGCGAACGGCTTCTTCACTGTAATGCACCTTTATAATAAATACTTTGCTTGCGATCATGAAAGAACATTGTCAGGGAGGTTTTTACTAAATCTTTAGAGCTATTTATAAAATCATAATTTATTAAGAGGTGTTATCGATACTGTACAAGTGTATATTTTTATCTGTCTGAAGCAATAAATAATATATATTACTCAAAGAGTACCAAAGAAGTAAGTGAAACAATTATTAGAGTTAAGTGAGCTACTGTGGCCTAACTACTCATAGCCTCAAGGGCTGTAATAGAGCTTCTGTAGTCCAAATACTGTCTCAAGGGCTGTAATAGAGCTTCTGTAGTCCAAATACTGTCTCAAGGGCTGTAATAGAGCTTCTGCAGTCCAAATACTGCCTCAAGGGCTGTAATAGAGCTTCTGTAGTCCAAACATTGTCTCAAGGGCTGTAATAGAGCTTCTGTAGTCCAAATACTGTCTCAAGGGCTGTAATAGAGCTTCTTTAGCCCAACTACTGCCTCAAAGGCTGTTATACGGCTTCTGTAGTCCAAATAGTGACTCAAGGGCTGTTATACGGTTCTGTAGTCCAAATACTGTCTCAAGGGCTGTAATAATACTGAAACAATAATAGTCCAAAATGATTATTTAACTTTATCAAGGACTATTTTTGGGTTACAGTTTCAAAGCCATAGTAGATGAAATTAATAGCTTCATAAGGCTATAGTATCTTCATTTCTTGAAGGCTTAAAGTTCTAATTACATACTTATAGTTGGATTCAAGATGAAGATAACAAACAAAGGAAATAATGTTTTTATTTCTTACGGTATAACTATTTGATTCCACCCATTTGGGAGACAGGCTGACTAGATAAACCCGACCTATTTTAACCTTCTGTATCACTAGGAAGTCATAAATTTCACAAATCAATCATCCTGTCCGGGGAGGGACTCGAATCCGATCTCCCCTCTGGCGTCACACTACATATTTAAAAAAAAAATGCATTCCTTGGGTAATACGTATATAACTGGATAGTATATTTTAATTTCTCGAGAAAATATTTCTGGCTATCCCATCAAAATTCAGTTTGCTTTTCTGAAGTTCCTGTAGTTGCTTCCAAGACAGATTTGTGGATATTTTCTAAGATTTTACCTATAATTTAAATGTGATGGTTTCTTAAATGTAAAATTTATGTGTGTGTTTGTCTTTTCACATAATAAAATTAGGCACGTAGCTTTTAAATTCAATACGAAGAATACATTATTGAGTGAACCCCCATCATTGTGGATTACCTAAAACAATAAGTGCGAATAATAAAAAATTAGTTTTACTGTAGTGGGCAAAATAAAAATCATTAGCCTGATTGATTTATGAATGAGAGTTCAAACACAACTACTCATCAACCGCGATATTGGAGAATTCGCTTAGTTTGTGACGAACATTTTTCCCTATATGAAATCTCAAAGAAAGGGGGAAATCTATAATTTAATTTTGTAGTGAAACAAATTTTTTTGAATATTATTTATTTGTGAATACATTTTGTGTGTAACAGAAGCTGAAGTAGTATATGCTTCCTAAAAGGTCAGAAAATTTGGTTTAATCATCTTTCGTACTAAGATGGACTTAAATCAGTGCTATAGCTAAGACTATTGTCATTCCATCCTCTGTTAGAGTCTTGTTCCCAGGGAAGAATCGGATAATTACGGTCTAACGTCATGGAAAGAAAAGGCCACGGTCGGGGCTTAGGGCATTGTATTTGTGGGGGCCAGAGAGGTTCGTCAGAAANAAAAAAAAAAGTGCGAATAAAAAATTAGTTTTACTCTAGCGGGCGAGATAAAATTCATTAGCCTGCTTGATTTATGAATGAAGAGTTCAAACACAACTACTCATCCACCACCATATTGGAGAATCTGCTTAATTCTTCGTGATGAACTTTTTTCCTCACATGAAATCTTAAAAAAAAAAAAAGAAAAGTGGAAATCTATAATTTAATGTTGTAGTGGAACACATTTTTTGACTATTATTTATTTGTGAATACCTTTTATGTGTAACAGAAGCTGAAGTAGTATATGCTTCCTAAAAGGTCAGAAAATTTGGTTTAATCATCTTTCGTACTAAGATGGACTTAAGTCAGTGCTGTAGCTAAGACTATTGTCATTCCATCCTCTGTTAGAGTCTTGTTCCCAGGGAAGAATCGGATAATTACGGTCTAACGTCATGGAAAGAAAAGGCCACGGTCGGGGCTTAGGGCATTGTATTTGTGGGGGCCAGAGAGGTTCGTCAGAAATTCTGTCGAATGGTTTGTTCATTGTTCCCATCTGAGCGTTTGTACTACCAACAATGGCGCTTGGAATTCTCATCCCCCTCCCACCCCCGATCTCCCCTGGGAAATATAGTCTTCCTGTATCTGTATTGCCTTCTTGTGTCCCCTCCCCTACCCCCACCCCTACCCTGCTGCTTGATTGATTCATTATTAATTCCATTAAGATCGCTACGGATTACATGCTTGCTTTCCATCATTGATTTAACTGCATTTGATGGATGTAATTGTGTTCACCCCCGTATAATCCCATTTAGCTTAATGGAATATTTATAGTGGAGTGGAATTGTAGGGAAGAGGAAAATGTTCTGTTTTGTGATATTGCATCCCACATGAACTCCGTCACACAGCGAAAAAGAAAAAAACTACTACTGAAAATTACTCTTGGTAATTGCTTGTAAATAAAGTATTGCTTTTAATTATTTTTGCTAATATTGTTCTTATTATTATAAGTTACTGTGACAAGTTTTAGTTTTTATATATTTATATATAAGTCCAAGGACCCCTGGATTTGAAGACAGCTCTCATTTTCCATTCAGCCCTGAAGAAGCCATCACAGGATGTGTGAAAGCTCGGCAACTATAGACAATTTGACACGGTCCAAACCGGAAGAAGAAACTGTACATAGATGTTTTAGTATTGTTAACGGACCAGCCCCTAGTTTACTGATTTGTTAGAACCTGACTCAGCTCTTTATAAATAATGGAATAAAATAAAATATTTATTTACAAAAATCTAAATATAAAATAGATTTATGATGTGTTATCTGATGTATGCAGTTTATGTGTTTTTCAGATAGTCAAATAAGGTTGAAGAGGTAATTGCGGTGAAGTCAATATGTTGATAAATCACAATCTTCATAATGTCAATGACCATTTTAAAGATATTCGCTGTTGTTTTTTTCCCATTCTAATGAAAATTGCAGTTCATTTTCGGCAATCTTACTAAATGGCTATTAAAATAATATAAAACAATGTAGAGAAAAGATATTATAAATAGTTATGATGATGAATTGGGGTTAGGGACCAAATGGTGGGGTTCAGACGAATAACAATGATGAGTCTGAGAAACAATATGGGGAAATGAAGATAAAATGATTATAGATAAGGAGTCAGGAACAGGTAGAGAGGAAGGTGATTTTACGTTATATGTTTTTCAAAATGTCAAATATATTAATAACAGGTCAAAGAAAACTAATTATATTTTTATTCTTATTTACTTAATATTGTAGCAAGTTAATGTGTACGGTTTTAAAGTATACGGACAGTACTCACTTCAGTTAAAGGAATTTAAAAAAAAAAGAAGTATTTTTTACATCTTGTAAATAAAATAACGGGTTCTTAATTGGTTAGAATATTGTCAATTGTCTGTGATAATAGAGGGAGATAACAGCTAGTGCCGCAACTCCAAATGTAAAAAAAAAAACAGATTATAAAAAATTGTTTATATAAAGGACTATTTTTGGGTTACAGTTTCAAAGCCATAGTAGATGAAATTAATAGCTTCATAAGGCTATAGTATCTTCATTTCTTGAAGGCTTAAAGTTCTAATTACATACTTATAGTTGGATTCAAGATGAAGATAACAAACAAAGGAAATAATGTTTTTATTTCTTACGGTATAACTATTTGATTCCACCCATTTGGGAGACNGAGAGAGAAAGAGAGAAAGAGAGAGAGTGAGAGAGAATTATTTCTTTAACAAGGTTGATTTGTAAATCATTGTGAAGGGTACAGTTGGATACATAGAAGGGAGCATGTACAATCATATTATTAGGATTGACGATTTGATTGGGCGACAACTGCTTGGTTATTGGGTTATTACGCCAATGTGCTGTAGGTACTGATTACAAAATTAAAAGGCTTTTTTTGGGGGTGCGGTACTTGATTAAAAATTTTTTTTTAAAGTTCTATATACTATATTTTCAATAAAATCTACAATGCAAAATATCTATTAAAAATAAAGTAAACACGATGTCTAAAAATCAATTAAATTAGGTTTAGTTGGCAAAATCGAATGAGTATTAAAAATTTCACTTGACATATAGACTTTTTTTTAACTATTATCCTTATTAGTAAAACTCTGTTGATCCTTTAATACAACATTATCATAAATATTCATTTGTCTATTGATATTTTTTCTTTTTCTATTTTCCGCGCGTCGTCTGCTAAAGTCATTGTCGCTTCTGTTTTTATTGTTGAATATTTGCGATTGGTGTATTAAACTACGTTGAAATATTAAGATAAATGTATTGTAAAATAGATTACAGGTATTTAATAAGTATTCAACATCTTCTACTCATATTTTATATTTAATGAATTTTACAAATGTTAAATATTTAATTATTTATAATGGTGTATATAGCCAGGATTAAAATTTAATCGGAGCTTTAAATAACAACGGGTCATAAAAATGTGAGCTTAGAGTCAGGACTTCCTTTCTCGTCTTTATGATAGCCCTGAAGATGGCTTACAATGTAAGCCGAAAAGTTAGCAGATAATTTTAAAAATACACATTTTTTACTGTTTCATCTTCCGGGTTGGACCGTGTCAAATTGGTGTTATTTGCCGAGCTTTCGCACATCATGTGATGGCTTCTTCAGGGCTGAAAAGAGAATGACATTTCCGACTGCTCTCACATTCTCTTTTCAGCCCTGATGAAGCCATCACATGATGTGCGAAAGCTCGGCAAATAACAACAATTTGACTCGGTCCAACCCGGAAGAAGAAACAGTAAATACATCTGACGACCGTCGAAGCCTACGTGAACAACACATTTTTTTTTAAATTGTATTTTTTTAAGGATCTACCTTCACCGAACCCCAAGAAAAAACATCTAATTTAAATAACAACTTTTTTTAATGCATGATATTTTTGAAAATTTATTGTACTTCTATTATATATGTAAATATTAACTTTGAAGTTTTTTTTAATTTATTATTTATGTCAAGCCCTTGTATAAGATATTGCCCGAGCATTTGAAATTCTAGAATTTAATATAAATGGGGAAAGAATTAAAAGAAGTTATAAAAAGTGAAATATTTCTTTTGTGTTCTGAAATGAGGGTATTTTCTGTGAGTGGTGAAATACATTGAGATGGAGAAAAACTGAGAGGATGCGGGAGTGTGTGTGGGGGTGAGAGAGAGACGTTGTAGGGTTGGAGAGGGATGTTCTGTTTTCCTCAAAGAATGAAATGCAAATTGGAATTGCCCGAAGGAAGGAAGAGACGCTACAAAGGAGAGGCAGCAACAAAGCGAGGACCGACATTCGGCACGGAAGGAAGGGTAAATGGGTTATCCGGCCTGAACTTTCATCGGGGGCTTGGGCGCTCAGAGAAGGGCTGCACCCATTGTTGGGGCTCGAGCGACATCCTATCTCGTCTCTTGTGTGGTCTTCCCTCGGCAGCAGAGAATGGGAGTCCGCTCTCCAGTGGACCGACTGCCCTCACGTCGTCTCAGAGATCTTCATCAACTTCTTATATTGTGACTTTACCTCCATGTCTGGTAAATTACTTTTTTTTGCTGGAACGGGAGTTTTGTAATGACACGAAAACTACGGGCGAGTGGCTCAACTTGGCCTTCTAACTTTATGAGAACACTAACCTCCAGCTGGTACAATAGGGCCACAATTATAGCGCATAAAAGGTGTATCTTTTTTCTTTTCCTTTTTAATGGCGTTTCATTAACGCCAAGGAGATATTTCATAGAAGCAGGAAGATATTTTAAAGAAGAAGAATTTCTTAGCAATAGGTTATGGTGAGGTGTTAATTGTTCATTGTTATTATGTGGATGTAGTAATTTCTTTGTATTTAGAAACTATGAAATTTATAAGGAGAAAAAATCGAGAGAGAATGGAAAAGGAATGTAATACTGAAAATGCATCTAGATAAGATTTAATAGCCTCCCCTCTTTCAGAAAGTTCATTACAGAGTCGATGACTTTATCCTCATCTAATAGAATATCGTCTAGAGTCCCATTTAAGTTCTTCCTTGTTTCTTCATATTTCAGGCACTCTGTAAATATATGTTTAATGGTAAGTTGTTCACAGTTATTCTTTGCCATTATATAGCCATGAGTAAGTCTTGTGTGTCCTATTCTTAGTCTGGCTAATACCACTTCTCTCTTACGGTCAGTTGACATGGAACTGGACCATACCCTCGGAGTAGATTCTATCTCGCTTAAATTGTTGTTGTCTCTGGTTGACCACCATATATTTTCCCACTTATTTAGAACTAATTCTTTAACTAGCGTCCTTACATCATTCAAGGTGACTATTGAGTACATCTCACCATCTTTTATTTATTTGCTAGTATGTCCGCATTTTCATTGCCTGAAATTCCACGGTGACTAGGTATCCATTTAAGTCACTTTGCTTTCTCGTTGAGGTAATCTATTGAAATTAGAGTGTCTATTGCGAGATGTAGGTTATGAACTGTGTATCTAATTGTTCAGAAGAAAGACATATGGATCTGGAGTTGTATTACCAATACCAAAATCAATTGTCTATCACTTCACAAATACCTATATATATATGTGTGTTAAGTGATAGAGACCTATTTTATATAGTCGCTTAACATTGCCCATCCATGTTACAATCAATATTTAAGTCATAAGTCACATTACTTGCATTCGTATTGGTAGTTTTATTATGCACACTATTTTTTTTATTTTTTTTTCAAATTCATAGTGACATTAAGAAGATGCTTATTCAAGATGCACTAAATGGCCCATTCATACTGGAAATGATTCGTTTTTTTAATAAAAATCTGTCGGGAGGCTCAAACCTGGTTTATTAGCATGAAAGTTCTGTATTATATCTCTTAAAGGGGGGAAACAATTAAAATTCTGCCGGATAAGCAAAAATGGTCTGTCTTTTGCTACTTAAATGACGCCAAACTGTTGAACGGTGGCTCTAACTGACTTTTCATCCCCTTAACTCTTATGATCCGATTTTAACAATTCCTTTAGTTGAAGAAATAAATTTTAATAAATATTTATTATTCATAATTTATAAAGCCTCTAGTTAAGAACTATTTTCTTCTTAAATACTATAGTATTTATAGATAGAAATATAGGTATTGAATTTTACATCTTACTTAGGCACAAGGGAAAATGAAATAGACGACTAACTAACTAAAACTAACTAAACTTGCCAAAGAAGCAACTTAAATCAACTTTCAATCGAAGAAGAGCTTTTTTAAGTAAATATAGAAGGGGGGAGGTGGAAATCATAAGATTAGGTTGTGAGATACATCTTTGCTATGAAACATTAATTATCTGAAAATCTAACTTATTCTGTTCCCTTGCACTAAAAATTGTTAAAATTTACGTGGGTTTATATACCTCAAAAAATATCTATTAATTACCTGACTGTTGAGTATGTGAGTCTGTTAGAAGTTCACTATTTTCTTAAATCATTGCTTACATCTTTATAAAATTGTAAAGAAGGCTTCGACTGTGTATTGTAGTTAATGATGCTAATATATAAAATTCTATGAAAAATAATGACCTGTCTCTTGGTCATCCATGATGAGGGCGAGCGGAAGACAGCCCAGTCTCTGGGTTCAAGTCATTTTACGGCTATTGAGGTTTGGTCAGCACCCACACCCAGCAGGTCCCTGTCTAGAGCTGATGTCGCTAACAATTTAGAGTTTGGTAGAGGCCAGAGTTGACCTAACGTGTCTCTTTGACAGATGGGAGTCCTTCTTCTTCGAAGCTCCACTCCCCTTTTCCTGGGTCGCCAGGACAATCTGAGCAAATCCCAAGGGGTGAAATGATCTTGGTGGTTGACATACTGAAACAAAAATACTAAGATACTCGAAGCTTCACCCATTTATCAGAATAATATCCCCACTAGCTTCTTTTAACTACTAAAGCCGCAATACAAAAGGGGCTTTCCCCACCCTTCAAGGTATACAGAATACTTTATAATAAAAGAGATACATATCCTTCCCCATTATTAATGCCTTCTCTAATGTCGACAAACCGTTTTGGTGTAAGATTCCTTCTTTATCGACATGCATGTGTATAAATTAGTAGTACTTGTTGCAACGCGATGCTCCACATTTCACGTTGGTGAATGTCACTATGTCCCGTAATCATAATCTAACTAGCCACGGATAAACCTGTTCGCAGACAATCCTCACATAGGCTTGTATGCTCACAGCGATTCCAAAGGATGTAAAGACGTTTCCCAAGATTTCCCGACATATCATCTGATTTCCAGCTGAAGACGAGAGGGTATTCGCATGTCCACATACTTGCAGCCCCAAGTTCACTGGAATTAACAGCCACCAATAGCAGAGACCCACTCAAAACTACCTACCCCTTACTGCAAATTTCAACCCCTTCAACTCCTTACCCTCTTATCTTTTCTCTTTCACTATGGCAAAGCTTACTTATTCCCGCGAAAATGGTCTGCTGAAACACACCTTCTCTTGTGTATTGTGTGATGGTCACTAGTACAACATTGTGTTACGTAACTAATGTATATATATATATATATGTTTCAATGTTAAATAATATCTAATTTTTTTCAATTTTCTTATCATTTAAAACTTGGAAGTAGTTTGTGTCAATCTCCTCATGGGAGAACTTTACTCATGTAATTTAGAAGAAAGAAAGTATTGATTGTTTTTTTCATTTTTCTTTCCCAGTTGCCAAGAAAACTTAATTTATTAGCGCTTAAGAACTCTTCTTGCTTTATTATTTCTCCATACTTCCAAGTTTAATTGGATATTGAATTTTGAAGCTGAAGCTTTGATCTCTTGTGGTACTTCATCCACAATTTAGCTCTTTGAAAGAAGTTAAGCTTTAAAACATTGGCAGTACGACGGATTTTTACCCATTATCACAAAATGAAAGATTGTTTTGGGATCGTTAGACTCTTCTGTGTAATACTTACGCTTGTGTGTTTTCAGGGATTGATTTCGTGATATCTCCTGGATTAAGGGTTTAATTAGTTCAGACCTTGTCCGAAAATCAAACACTTAAAAGTCGAGTTTAATAACTTTTGGAATTTTGAAATATCATCAGTCTAAAACTTACTTTGTTAATTCAAAACATTTCAGTTGAAGTATTTTTCACTTAGTTATCAGTACAAAAATTAACAAATATATTTTTGTCTTACAGAATATTATTCATTTTTTGAGTTTTAATGGAACAGAATGAATCTCTAAATGTAAAATTTTCTGTCACATCAATTAAAATTTAAAATAACTGCATTTTAAGAAAAAAATTTAGGTCAATTGTTTGTCTTGTTTTTTCTTCCGGTATCGTTCTATATTGTATTGTACAGTGTTTTTATTATATTTATTTTCAGTATTCATTGTATTGTTCTATTTTGAGCCACTGAGATTCATGAGGTGACTTCTTTATCTGTGCTTGTAATTTTTAATTTTTAAATCTCAGAATATTATTTTATTTTATTTCTTTTTGTTTATTCTATCTGTATTTCTGTACTTTTGCATGTTAGGTCAATATAGCCATTTAATATTGTTTAGGTCGATATTTTATGAAACTATATTATAAAAAACGCATAGTTTACGCACCTCTTGCGTGATGGACGTATTTTCCATCTCTTTAGTAGTCTTCCTTTTGCACTGGAGTTATATAGAATATTTTTCAGAATTTCCTGCTATCCATCTGTGTCACATATCTTCTCATTCTCCTCGTCGATGCCATGCCCTCGTATCCACGTCCGCTCTTCGAAAAACTTCTCGTATTTTTTTTTTCTTCTATCCTTGAAAGTGTAATCGGTCACCTTTCTCAATATTTCTATTTTAGTTGTTTTAAACTTCTTTTTGTGATAGACTTATCAGAACATGTTTGAATGAAGCTTGCCATAATTATTGGGGGTTACCCATTATTGAGTATTTGCCTCAATACTTATGAATTATTTTTTATTCACAAAATATTTTTAAGAGCTTTGTATGTTCTATAGGTTTTATTGGCTAGTTTATGGGTCTCTGTCATAGATTTGTTTAACATTTATGTCTACTTCTAGGTAGTTAGTTATTAATAGATAGTTTGTGTCTATGTGGTTCTTTGACAATCCTAAACTGTATCGCCATTGCTTACCATAGATATTCGCAGCAAAAACATTTATTGTACATATCTGCACTTTAGATAGATAGATGGAAGTGGTAAAAGGTTCTCCAGAGTTATCGTTGTGTTATAATGACGAGTATGTTTATCATCAACGAAAAAGTATGTATTTAAAACGATTAAATTCAAGGGAATAGAATAAAAAATTTAACTGTCCCAGGATAATTTATTATTATTGTTACTTATTCTATTCCCAAGCATTTAATCGTTTTAAATTTACGTAGGATAATATACTACGATAAAACATATATATACATATTTATAAAATATATATTTAATTTCATTGCTCTAAATATTAAGCTGACTACATTGAAAATGTATTTTTATTCGCATTGGCCTTTTCATGTAATCCCCGCTTATTTTATGTCCATTCGTCTTGGTCATGAACTTTTTTTCCATTTAAAAACAAAATGAAAAATTATGTTTAGAAAATTTATTTGCGGCTTCTACGTCATAAAATTAGTTTTCAGTTTGTGAACTTCCATTCTCAATTATCTAATTTCACAAAGTAACTCTTTGAATATTTTGTTATTCAATTAACAAATCTGAATTTTTCTATTACGTCAGAGTATATAAATCCAGCTTTTTCGCACTTTGGCATTTGAGGAAGGTCCCACTTCCATTTTGATTAATTATGAATTTAAATTTTTACTGGAAAGTAACACGACTAATTTTACCTAGAAAACTTAGGGCTGTAGATCGTTAACACACACACACACACACACACACACACACACACACATATATATATATATATATATATATATAAAGTTAGTATATATATACTCTCGAGAAATATTCATAAATACTGGACCATGTAGAAGAGAATTTTGCCTCCAAATTTTCGCATATTTTATTAGAGCTTCATCAAGCGGTAGTATTGAGATTCATGTAATAATGGGCATTAATAATTATAATGCACTTTTGTCTGTTATGTAACATTTTATCGAAAATCGGATATTTATAAATATATGTAGGAATCGAACCGTACTATATACGTATGTCAACTTTTAAGATCAAATTGTCAGTCTTTAATGAAGGACTAGAAACCTGCTAATTTTAGGTCTAGGTTTATATCTGTATCCATGTATGAGTACTTTTTGGCATGTATTTGTAATTCTGAATATTCGCCAATACATTATCCAGTCGCTTCCAAGACCACTCCCTCTACCTTATCTCGTTGCCTAGTTCCTCAGAACTGCCTACTATAAATAACAGAAGACTGCAGCCTGTTTATTGCCCTTGGGGCTTTTCTTATTCCTGATTTAGCGCATTTAAAAACATTGGTTCTTCTCAATGGACTATAAATTCCCTTAATAAATTGAGAATACTGACCCCCTTCCGCGGGAAGAGTAATTCTACTGTTCTCCACATCTATTCTTTGTTTTATGGTAGAGCTCATTCTCATGTCTTTTCATTAATTACTTACTTAGCCCCACTGCTGTGTCCAGGCAACCATTCCCTCTGCATTTCTTTAACCATCAGGTGTAAGAAGTAACGAATTAGTTCTTTTTTTTATTATTTCATTGAAATCTATTTTTTTTTACAGTTTAATATTAATTATTCTCTCTTGTTATTAAATTTACTCCCAACCAATCAGTTCACGGAGAAATGGGCTGTAGGGTAGCTGCCTATTCTTAACTTCCATTTAGGAAAGCATTTATTTTTCGAGGAGTTCAGGGCTCAAGCTGTCGGCCTGCTAAGCTTTTGCCCAATTTTTCACTCAGTATTACTTAATTCACTTGATATTGTCACTCAGAAATGTACATAAAATATCTATTAATTTAGGTTAGTTGTAATTTTCAATAATAATCCTACAAAAAAGTTTATAAATTCCAATTACGAGAAAATAATACGTTTATTGTTTTTTAATTACTTTTTTTTTCTTTTGTTGAAAAATGTTTGATACATATTTTGTGCAAATACCCATATATTGCGCCATGAACAACTAATTTCGATGTTAAAATTGACATTCCTCTTTCCACATGCCGTAAATTATCTATTCTCTCTTCACAATTTTTTCCCATTGTTGATAAAAAAAGGAATAACAAAAACTTATCTAATTTTTACAGAAGTTTATATTTTGTTTACATAGCTGATAAGGAAATTTTAAAATAAANTTCTCGTGCGGATGTACTCCAGTACAGAGATAAGTAGAATGTAAAGTTCAACAACCTCCACTATTAGTGCCTTTTATAAGAAGCCGTTTAGAGCGCTTTCGATATCAGTGTCTCATCATCAGTACTCTGGGATAGTAGATAGCTATTCGATTTGTCTTCTCGTGCGGATGTACTCCAGTACAGAGATAAGTAGAATGTAAAGTTCAACAACCTCCACTATTAGTGCCTTTTATAAGAAGCCGTTTAGAGCGCTTTCGATATCAGTGTCTCATCATCAGTACTCTGGGATAGTAGATAGCTATTCGATTTGTCTTCTCGTGCGGATGTACTCCAGTACAGAGATAAGTAGAATGTAAAGTTCAACAACCTCCACTATTAGTGCCTTTTATAAGAAGCCGTTTAGAGCGCTTTCGATATCAGTGTCTCATCATCAGTACTCTGGGATAGTAGATAGCTATTCGATTTGTCTTCTCGTGCGGATGTACTCCAGTACAGAGATAAGTAGAATGTAAAGTTCAACAACCTCCACTATTAGTGCCTTTTATAAGAAGCCGTTTAGAGCGCTTTCGATATCAGTGTCTCATCATCAGTACTCTGGGATAGTAGATAGCTATTCGATTTGTCTTCTCGTGCGGATGTACTCCAGTACAGAGATAAGTAGAATGTAAAGTTCAACAACCTCCACTATTAGTGCCTTTTATAAGAAGCCGTTTAGAGCGCTTTCGATATCAGTGTCTCATCATCAGTACTCTGGGATAGTAGATAGCTATTCGATTTGTCTTCTCGTGCGGATGTACTCCAGTACAGAGATAAGTAGAATGTAAAGTTCAACAACCTCCACTATTAGTGCCTTTTATAAGAAGCCGTTTAGAGCGCTTTCGATATCAGTGTCTCATCATCAGTACTCTGGGATAGTAGATAGCTATTCGATTTGTCTTCTCGTGCGGATGTACTCCAGTACAGAGATAAGTAGAATGTAAAGTTCAACAACCTCCACTATTAGTGCCTTTTATAAGAAGCCGTTTAGAGCGCTTTCGATATCAGTGTCTCATCATCAGTACTCTGGGATAGTAGATAGCTATTCGATTTGTCTTCTCGTGCGGATGTACTCCAGTACAGAGATAAGTAGAATGTAAAGTTCAACAACCTCCACTATTAGTGCCTTTTATAAGAAGCCGTTTAGAGCGCTTTCGATATCAGTGTCTCATCATCAGTACTCTGAGATAGTAGATAGCTATCCGAGTTGTCTTCTCGTACGGAGAAACTCCAGTACAGAGATAAGTAGAATGTAAAGTTTAACAACCTCCACTATTAGTGCCTTTTATAAGAAGCCGTTTAGAGCGCTTTCGATATCAGTGGCTTTTCATCAGTACTCTGGGATAGTAGATAGAATGTAAACCGTTAAAGATTATTCAGAGTTTTATTTATTAATAACCAATTGATTTTCTTGCTAAATTTTGTTGTGTTCTTCTCAATTTTAAAGTTCAGAGAGAGACTAATTGTTGAGAGTTCTTCACTTAAAGAGATTGTTTTCTATAATTGGAAGATATGAATCAGTTATTTGCTAGTGATAGTGAAATTCATTGGCTAGAGATAGCTTCAAAGTCCACACGAGAAACAGAAATTGATGCAAGGGGAAGTGACTGGTAGGGCATAGGGGGTGTGTTTGGGGGAGGATTTATGTCCTGGAGCGAGCTGTATCAAGGGATGCGTGATTATTGCAATTAATATAATGTCAGTGCAGTTGTATGAAGCTCTCCGAAATTCCTCATGGTAACTAACATATTGAAGTATACCTCAAACCGGGCATATGTTTTGATTACCTGCCATATGTAAATACATGGTACGCTACAAGGTAAATTGCAAATATGAGGGTACACAGCTGATAGTATTAAACTTAATTTAACTAGTTCATGTATATTGTACATAACACGTATTTTTTTTCAAACTAAGTGATGAACATCCCAAAATATTTACTTTAGTTCAGCTGTAATTCAAATATTTTTACTTACGAAAAGTGATCTTATAATTTGAGATACAAGAATACGTTGTTACAGATGCAAGCCCTATTGGAAATTGGGTCTTGTCTTCATATTGATTGATATCATTATCAATATAGTTTAGAAATAGTTTGGTGATAAGTTTACAATATAAGGACCTGCAAAAGGGGTCCAATTAAGAGTTCAAATTCAAAAATAACTATTTAAAGTATGACTACTATTATAGACCTCAGACTTTAAACTCTTTAATAAGAGCATTGAATATTTTGTACTCATAGATTTCTTCTCCGTGAGAAGATGTTTAAATTCAAGTCGATAAATTAGTTTTATTTTGTATTGGTTATGCAAATTATGGTATTGCAGTACAATTCTACAATATTATAGATTTGTATAATATATNCTTCAAACTTCGCACAATTTATTTTTTCGTTATAAAACATTAATTTAATATAATTTATGAAAAACTATATTTTTCTGTTACATTATATTAACAGTCCCGTGTTAGTAACAGTAATAGTAATATTGGTTTATTTTAATAACTATATATTGGTATTTTTTTCAACCCTTACCCTCGGCCCATTTCAGCCTTTAACAAAATCATTCTATACGGTTTGCAGGAAGAGTATTTATCGCATATAGACTTTTTTTTTTATAAAATAAGATAATGGAGATTATTCTACATTTAAAAATATAAGAATAATAATATTGTAAGTTGTGGAGTGATACTAGAATATAAATAACCAATACGAAAAAAAACTATTGGTAATCATCTCTTTGAAAACTATGAGGTCGACAAGAAATTTATGAGTACACAATATTTAATGCGCTTATTAAAGCCCGTAAAGTCTGAGGTCAATAAATTTAGTGATTTTTTAAATACTTAATTTTGAATTTGTACACTTATGGTAATTGAACCCCTTTTTCGGGTCCTAATCGCTCATATTGGACGTTAGTGCACAATATTTTTTCTCTATGTTGCTCAATTAGTAGTGATTATACACAACAGCATGGTGGATAGAAAGGTCAGTTCAGCAAGTTCAAAAAGAAAAATTAGGAGAGAATCAATCAAGGACCTGTGATACATCCATAAACGCAACCATTAAATACTCGTTTTCCTCAAGCGATGGTGAGATTCAAAACACCTGCTGTGATGTAATGCTTAATGATGAGAGTGGGATTAAGACTGATTGTTGGGAGATGAGGTTATTGGATTATATATTCATCGGGAATATATTTTTAGGAGCATAATACTCCCGAATACTTTGGAAGCTGAAGTTGATTGGTATATATAGAAGAAGAAATCTTCAGGATTTGTTTCTTACGTAATTATTTGTTTACGTTCCTATCAGAAAGTATACTATTGTAACCGAAAAAAAAATCATAACCTCTCTCTATCATTATACGTTTAAGGAATCCAATAATCTAAAATTAACACTTTGACTGCAAACTAAGAGGCGTTTTTTTTAGCTCGACAACTGCGAGTCATCTCGTCCTGTGATTACTGCTATTTTCGTTCAGTTAGGATTAAACTAGAAATATATCGGTAATTATATCGATAGATGGCTTGTGGGAAAATCAATCCTGCCTTGTATGAACCGAAAATTTATTAAAAAATTAATAAAAAAGGATAACGATAATTAAAGAAAAAAACACTCAAGAAAAAATAACTATTTAAAGTATGACTACTATTATAGACCTCAGACTTTAAACTCTTTAATAAGCGCATTAAATACTTTGTACTCATAGATTTCTTCTCCGTGAGAAGATGTTTAAATTCAAGTCGATAAATTAGTTTTATTTTGTATTGGTTATGCAAATTATGGTATTGCAGTACAATTCTACAATATTATAGATTTGTATAATATAT
>KZ809074.1:95141-114244 GCA_000696205.2 Oncopeltus fasciatus | reverse complement strand
ACAAACGCCTTTTGTCTGAAACCGTTCACATTAACTTACAACACTATCCAGTTAACGACAGAACGGACATAGAACAAATTTCTTCAACTTATTCAAACATTTTCAACATTCTAAAAACCATTAGCCCTCCATCTCAATAAACCTGTCAAACATTTTTCCCAGTTCCAAAGTTACTTATTCCCAATAATACCTAATCTATATATAAATATATATAAACCATATAAAATTGATTTTGATAAAAACCAAATAAAATGTGCTTACTGTGACAAAAAAGGTCATTTCATTAAAAAATGTAGATTTTGGATTACTGAAGGTCGACCTTCCAAACCAATATAGGCTAAATGTACATAAACTAGTGAAGGCACTGTTCGCTTGACAGTTAGTTCAGGTGTTCTTATGACAGAATGAAATAAGCTCACTTGGTTTGTAGATAATGGAGCCACTCACCATATTACTCATAGATTGGATTGGTAATAATAACTGCTGATGGTACAAATATAAAGGCCATTGGTCAGGGATCTATTGATATCCAAGTTTTTTCGGGAAGAATATTGAAGAAATTTATATTAACTAATGTATGGTATGTACCTACCATTTCCAAAAATTTATTTTCGGTCCTAGCTGCTCAGGATCAGAAACCAAAAAACATATATGAATCTACTAATCTCAAGTGTAGATTGATTGAAGGGAAAGAAACTCTTGTTTCAGGCTCTCTTTACCCTCTCTAACCCTTTAGGTAATCAATCCATCTCATTCAATAAACATGATTAACTCCAGCTTTATCATGAAAGAATGGCTCATCAAAATATACGTCACATTAAAGATGCCATTAAAAGGGAATTAAATATTGATGTTCCACTTAACGGTGACTTGTGCAAGAAATGCATTAATGGAAAGGCTCATAGGTTAAAATTTGGCAAAAGGAAAAGAGCTAAAACCTCCAATGACCCTTAGTGGTTGCAAGGGAGGCTAACCCAGCAAAAAAAAAAAAAAAAAAAAGAGCTGAAAATCCAGGATAGGTGATACACTCAGATGTATGCGGTCCATTTGTAGCATCTAAAAGTGGATTAAAATACTTCGTAGTTTTTAAAGATAGAAACTTTGGTCTAGATTTAGGAAAGCATATTTCATGGAAACAAAAGATGAAGTATCTGAGAAATTAAAGGATTTTCTTATGGAAACCAAAGTAACTGGACATACTATTAAATCCCTTTATGTGATAATGATGGAGAATTTAACAATGAAAGAGTGCAAAGTATTTTAAGGTCACATGAAAAGAGGCAAAAATCGTAGAGATTCATCCAAACTGAATGAACCCAAACATTTAAAAGATTATGTCAACATTGCTTAGACTGATGCCATTCTTCAAACATATAATGACGCTATGGAGAGTGAAGAAGCAGAACACTGGTCAGAAGCTATGGAACTCGAAATGAAATCTCTTAAGGATAATCATACCTGGGCAATGTGCAACTTACCTCCAACTAGGAAAGTTATCCCTTCAAAATGGGTATATACTAAGAAGTATAATGCTGATGGATCATTGGATCGCTCTACGGCCAGATTGGTTGTGAAGGGCTTTACGCAAAAGAAGGGTCAGGATTATCAAGAAACCTTCAGTTCTGTTGCTAGATGGACTACTATCAGGACGGTTCTTTGCGTTGCTGCAGATGAGAATATGCATTTGTATCAATTCGATGTCTAAACCGCCTTTTTAAATGGTGAGTTGAATGAGGAAATTTATATTAGACTGCCAGAGGGTTTTCAGGACAAATCTAACTAAGCCTGCAGATTGAATAAGAGCCTCTACGGTTTAAAACAGGCACCCAGACGATGGAACCAAAAGATAAATAGTTTCCTTGAAAGCTTAGGTTTAATAAGCTCAGCAGATCCATGCTTATATGTTAAAAATAATAATAAAGCTAAAATTTTGTTGGTCTTATATGTTGATGATGGATTAATAGCCTCATCAAGTAAAGAGGAAGCTGAAATGAGTATTTCTAAACTTAAAACTCAAGGTTTCAAAGCAAGGAAGGTATATAAATAAGTCAAAAGGCATACGTTAATTGGCTTTTTAAAAGATTTCAAATGGATGAGTGCAAAGGAGTAAATCCTCCCATCTTAAAGGATGACAGTGAGGAAAGAAATGTTAAATAAATCCAAAAGGGACTTTCCTTATCGTGAAGCAGTGGGTTCTTTAATGTACCTAATGTCAGGAACCAGACCTGACATTTCATTTGTTGTGAGCTTTGTAACTCGGAAGCTGGACAATCCTTCTGAAAATGATGTAGGCAATGTGAAAAGAATTGTTCGCTATCTGAAGGGTGCTCCTGATCTTTAACTGCTCTACTAAAGAGACTATGGCAAGGGAAATCTTTATTGCTAATCGGATGCTGATCTTGGAGGTGATAAATTGTCTGGTTGGTCAACTTCAGGGATAGTATGCATGTATTCTGGTGGTGCTGTCTCATGGTTCAGCAGGAGGCAGGCTTCTGTAGCCATATCTACTACTGATGCTGAGGTGATAGCTGCAAGCTAAGCCACCAGAGAAGTGGTTTGGCAGAAAATACTTTTAGAGGAAATCACTATCCATAACGAAAGCATTTTGTTTGTAGACAATAATGCTGCCATAAAATTGGCTGAAAATCCGGTATGGCACAAACGCACAAAACACATATCCATATGGAATTTTTTTGTGAGAGAGAAAATTCAAGATGGTACACTCAAGATAAAAAGTGTTGCGACTTAAGAGCAAACAGCCGAGTTTTACTAAGCCCCTTCAGAGTCCTAGACTAAAGAAGATCAATGAAGAACTGGGACTGGTGGGTTTTAGATAGACGGTGAAAGTTTTATGATTAAACAATGAAGGAAGGTTTTGAAGTACATAATATGTTATGTATATTATACATTATTTTAGTATAAAACGCTTTGTATTATAAAACATCTAGGAGGCAACGTAACCTCATGTATTGTTATTTGTGCATATGAGTTATTAAAAGTGTTTGTCATGTCTTACTGAGTTACTATCTCTCAATTATCCCTTCATAAGGCTTTTATGTATTATTTAAAATATGGATCATGGTTCATGATACGTGAACAATAAAAAGGTGTAAGGATTCTGAGCCAAGCAACTTGTTGTTGATAATAAGATTTTCCCACTCATCGAGTAGTAGATATACTTAATTCAGAGACATAATATCCGCGCAGTATGCAAATAACAGAAAACAGTCTCGTGTCACATATCAAACTACTCTTAATTGGGCCCTTAAAGCCTGTCTTTGACTGCCTTTGCAATAAAGGCCTTCAATGGGCTCATCGTATCAATCCTGCATGTCCTTTATTGTCAATCCTTTTATAACCCATAATGCTGAGTAAAATTGTATTTTTAATGTGTATTATACCATATGTTTTATAGAACCAAAATTCAAGGAAAAACTAACTCCATTATCATCAATTTCTCTAGATAGACAAATTTAACTATAATAAATAGAGATAATAAGCGATTATAGTAATCATATCATTGACGTTTATTTTATTAGAGTAGAATGGCTTAGATATGTCGATATACTTTACGATACATAACATACTGTAGCACCATTACAGTCATATTACGCTGCAAGACTGTAGTAAAATATAATTTTATTGAAACTACACCATAACAAATTAAAACATTTTTTCGAAACATTAAAGTGTGGATAGTTACCCTGGCATTATTAATATTATGGCCAACCCGCAATATAAGAATTTACTTTAAATAAATCTGATTCATTTATCATATGATTACTTCATGTGAAAGTTTTCAATAAATATAGTTTGTACGTTTTTTTCATAGTGTCTACAATTTTTTTTATTTTTTTTTTTTTATGAGTTAGCCTCCTTTTCAACCACTTAGAGTCATGGAGGGAGGGGCTATCCACAGGTTACCATCCCAATCTAAATATCCATGGCTTACGACTAGCTTCTATTTTAGATAAAAGTTTATCATTGGTGATATTTGAACCCGCAGCATCAGGATTACGAGACCCGAACGGATCCCATGAGCTACCCTGGCGCCCCTAGTGTCTACAATTACATACAAAAATAATCTAAAACAAAATTTTACACCACACCTATAAAACTAATTTTCGCAAAGGAGTAATCAATCACTTGAAGAATAAAATAGTTAGATATAGATATATGATCAAATTAATAATTTATACTAATAAAAATTTTAGACAGTGCCGGTGAGTCCCGGCCAGTGAACACCAAGTTTGTGTAGCTCCCTGTTATCAAATACTATTTATAGGTTGTAGGCAGTGTTATGCCCTGAAAATTAATAGACTACGAGAACTAAGTGCGCTCAAGAAGTGTGTGAAGTTTGGAGAAGTTGCGTCAGCGACATCACCCACAATTCAGTGAGTAAAGACAAAAGTTTTATTCAATAGCCAGCCCCAAGCGGGCAGGCAGGGCTCAGACTTGCCTGTCTTATCTGTCCCCTCCCTCACTAAGGCCACAGTCTCAGTACAGGGCTCTCGAGCTCCAAGTCCCGGTTCGAGGCTCGGAGGTTTTTTATTTATTTATTTTTTCTCTCTCTCTATTAACGCCCTATGATTGGAGGTAATTACTACCATCAAATGGCAAGCGAATGGGCGGACCCATGACACCCCCAAAGGACAAAAGGAGACACCGGTCAGCGACTAGAACCCCCATCGAGCGAAACCCGCTCCAGCACCTCACAGGGCGTGACCTCCCATTCCTCCATCAGCGCCCCCCCCCCCCGCCACACCAGCTTCCAGAACGGTATTCCCAGTCAGAGGAACAATCGTGTTTTACCACTCATAACCCCTTCCAAGCCCTTCAGGACTTAGAAGGCGAAAATATGGAAGCAGATTCAGCAGTCCCTCGAATAATTCGACCACCGCTAATTTTTGTTAGAAATCTGAACGACTTCAGACTGATGTACTCCCAGTTGAACGAGCGTGTGGGCCCTGGTGAACTCTCACATCCCTTCTGACCAACCTGGTCACCAAAATGACCCTACTAACTCCCACACCATGATTCCCCAATCCAAGAATTCCTTTTCTATCCTTCTATGGAATGCGAACGGCATCCGGACGCATACTGACGAAGTAGTTTTACTGACAGAAACACGACTAACTAAACGAAATAATCTAAAAATTACTGGCTACCACAATTATAGGACAGACCCTCCTGACGGGCGAGCTCATGGTGGAACTGCACTTCTTATCAAGAAATTCTATACCTATCATATTTTATACTCCAATCCCACAGAGTCCCTTCAATCAACAATAGTGTCAATTTATACAACGTCTTATCCTATTACACTTTCAGCAGTGTATTGTCCTTCAAATAAGCCAATTACTACACCAGAATTTTCCACTTTCCTCAAAGACCTTGGTCCCCGTTTTCTTGCCGGTGGAGACTATAATGCGAAACACTTGCAATGGGGATCGAGAAAGACCAACTCTCGTGGTCGATCTCTATATAATGCAGTATTGTCTCAAAAGCTCTCCACAATTAGTCCTTCCTCTCCCACTTATTGGCCCTCAAACGTAATCTGCAAAAACCTTACTACTCTTAATTATTCTGCTTCTACCTTAAACGAACTCTCTTCTGGCCACAGCCCAGTTTTCCTTACGTTATCCATGAACCCTATTCCAAAACAATTGCCCCCTCCCTCATTAATGGTCCAGCCGACTGGACCTTGTTTAGAACTCTCATAGAAGAGTCTCTTGACCTCGGAATATCTCTGAAAACCTCTGACGATTTAGATGATGCTGTACACTCTTTTACCATAAATCTTCAGCAATGCATATGTATGGCTAATCTCAAACCAAAATTTACCAAATACTCTTCTGAGTCATAATAGCGAAAAGCCGCTCAAGGGCGTTGTCCCAAAAATATAGACACCCCACAGATCGCCAAGACTTTTAATGCCATCTGTCTTCCCTCTCAGCAGGAGACAAATCACTCCGGATTGCTAATCGCAGAAACCTTAAGAGCCATGAAGCTTCTACCCCCTTGCGCCGAGGAGATGATTCCTGGGCTTTTTCTGACAAAGACAAGGCCAAAATGTTTGCCCAGCACCTCAAGCAAACATTTACTCCTCATTTAGACCCCTTAGACCTGTCCAATACCATGGAGACTGAGGAGTCTCTGGACATGCCATTACCTATGTCTGTACCACTCAAGGCAGTAACACCTTCCGAGGTCAATTATATAATCTCTCATCTGCCTAAGCACAAATCACCCGAATATGATTTAATCACCAGCCAAATTCTCCGTAATCTTCCCAGGAAGGCAATTGTATTCTTGACCTACATTTATAATTGTATATTCAGAACTACCCATTTCCCTCTCCTCTGGAAATATTCTGATATAATACTATTTCCCAAACCTGGAAAATCACCACACAACCCCTTATCCTATTTAATTACCCCTTATAAGTCTCCTTCTTACAGTTTCAAAGGTTTTCGAAAAAGTACTGTTAAAACGAATGATGCCTTCCACCGAACCCTTCAATATCCTCCCAAATCATCAGTTTGGCTTTCGACGTAAGCATTCTACTGTCCAGGTGTTTCGCGTCGTAGACTACATTTCCTCTTCCCTTGAGCGCAAAGAGTACTGCCCAGGAGCTTTTTTGGATGTTTTCCAAGCATTTGATAGAGTCTGGCACAGTGGTCTCCTGTTTAAACTGAAATCCATACTTCCTAATAACACTTACCTTATTCTTATGTCTTACTTATCCAACCGATTCTTTAGGGTTCACCAAGGATTAGATTACTCCGATTTCTACCAAGTGGAAGCGGGAGTTCCTCAAGGTAGTGTGCTTGGACCTATCCTATTTATCCTGTACACTGCTGACATCACTACCCATGCAAGTGCCCTTGCACATACCATCCCGATCCTAAAACTGCTTATAAAAACCTTCAAGATCACCTCGAAAAATCAAACAATGGTGTGGCAAACGGAGAATAAAAATCAATGAAGCAAAATGCTTCAAGTTAATTTCCAACTGCGGAAAAAATACTTCCCTAAAATTGTGAAATTTAACAATATTCCTTTACCACATTCAAATTCCGTTCGTTACCTTGGGTTCCATTTTGACTCACGACTTACATGGGGCGAGCACACTAAATTAAAAGACAAGAACTCAATCGACGATATGGACTTCTATACAGACTCATGTATAAGAACTCCAATCTTACGATTGAAAACAAACTGACGCTCTACAAAACCTTATTACGACCAATCTGGGCTTACGGAATAGAAATCTGGGGTGCCGCCAAGCCTAACAACATCCAACGAATCCAGTCCTTTTGATCCAAAACCCTAAAAATAATCGCAAATGCTTCCCTATTACGCATTCGATTCCTCTCTTCACCACGATTTTAATATTCCTTTTGTCCAGGATCTAATTTCTTCCCGCCTTACGTTTCTTCTGGAAAACGGCTTGGACAAGGATCTATTTCCCCTTTAAAAAAAAAAACCCAAGTAACTGCTACCAGGTTTGAACCCAAAGACTTAAGCTTTGTGGGCACCATACAAAACACAAGACGACAGAAGACTTTTTTCTTGGATAATTAGGAATCAATGCATTTTTTTTAAATTACTGACTCTTCTAAGAACTATTTTGAATGATTGCGTGAACGAGTTTTAACTACTGACTTTTCTAATCACAGCAATGAATGTTGGTTGAGTAATCTGGTAATGAGGTTATTAGATGCTATCTCCTACCACCCTTATCAGACAATCTGCTGTAAGTCGTTACATTTGTTTAGTATTGTAATAGTGTTATACTATTCTATTGTGTTATCACAGATTTCATAAATGACCTATTCAGCTTGCATTAAAATAATAATGATCGTTGCCTCATAATTTCCCCCCAAAATAATTACCCATTGGCTAACATTAGTTCATCCAAGTTTACTGGAATTGGCAGTTCTGACTTACTTATAAAACACTGTATCAGTAGAGCTTCAGACAGATGCAATGTGCCAACGATTCCTAATGAATCCTATCTGGGTACGTCTGCAGTTAGTATGTATTAATTAAATTTAGTTCTAAGCAATGATCTTTCACCATCTCAAATGCCCCTGTCATCTAAATTCTATGACCGTCAACCAGGTGTTTCTCATATTTTTTTAAAGACTGCTAATCAGCAATTATGAAAGTCTAAATTGGGTAAATAAACCCTTTTTTAATAAACTTTCTTTTTTTTAAATAAATAGTATTCATAATTTTTTTAAAGAAATTAAATTATATTAATATAGATCTTAACTCACTTTTTATATTTACAATTTCCAATGATCCGAAGCTGAAATGTTATGAAACTGTGAATGAATCACTCCTTAGTAATTTCTATGGTAAATAGTCTACTTATAATATTTAGAACAATTTAGGGAATTTCTGTTCGTGTTCTATCTCAAAAGTCATCTTTGTGGAATGTCAAATGATTCGTGCCTTTTTCATGACGTTTTGTATAAAGGGCCCTGAGAAATGAATTTCTGTTCAGTCTTGTTAGAATGCCTCTATAAGTTCAGATCTCTAACGATGAGAATAGCACTTTTGGTATGCATCATATACTTATGATATATATGTATATATATATATATATTACTTATACATATTTTTTAGGTGTAGTCCTAACTTATTGTTCATTTTATCATTATTATAATTAGTTACATTTTATGGGTATAAGGGTAGGTCATGGAGCAAGTATAAACAAATGTTTCCAGCAAAAAGGGATTATTGAAAAGATGTGTGCTATACAGAGAATAATATAATATAAATATCCTAACTTCATTTTCAAAAATTACAATTCTAAGGTCAGCAGAGAAGAAATATACAATTATTTTAATATTCTACATATTACACAATTTTTTAAAAAGAAGAAATGGATGAATGGTGTGACAGGGGGAGGTGCGTGCTCAACTCCCAACAGTAAAAGTACTTTCTTTAAACTAATTAATATTTTAATTATGTTGAAGAACAGCGCAAAGCTTCAGATAAACTTTGCGTAATCCTTCACGGTTAATAAATATCTCTAGATTTGACCAACCATTTTGGATCCCATCAGATATTTAAATTTCCCTCACACACACTCACACAGATACACACAAACACACATATTAATTTTATGTATTTAGTTGTATCTATTTTGAGCTCCTATGCGACCACTGGGTCACAGGAGAAAGGCTGTTCGCTGAATTTGCGATAAATGACTACTCAGGAAGAGAATCCAACCCCCATTCCCAGGCTCTTCTCTGAAATTCATAAAATAATTATGGTGTCGATAAACTCTTATACAGATTACAATAGTAGGTGGTCACTACCACACTCATTAGTAGTACAAGTAGTTGTTTATATTGATGATTTTGTACATATATTTCAAATCGTATATAGTGTTTTAAATGTATGTACAAAACCTAATTAATTAAGTTTATGTAGTATTAATTAATTAATAGATCAGTTCTAGATAGTTTTATAGATTTCTAAATTAATGTTAAATAATTTTCACTTGAAGTTATAATAAAGATAATCTTAAAAATGACTTTAAATTTTTTTTAGAGAAATCAGTTCTTTGCCAAGAAAGGAATGTTTAGAGTATTAGTATTAAATTGTAAAAAAATATTTATGCTAAATGAAAATGGAACTTCAAGTTTTCATAAATAATTTTTAACTTTTGATCTATTTCTTTCTCAGATTTTAAGGTGGTTTAGGAGAAGTATTAAGATATCTAAAAAATTCGGCATAAGTTTTGAAAAACAAAAGATCCAAATATTTATCCTAGATACCGAAAACTACCTCAAAGTCGATCGGGAATTTATCTAAAAAATATATCTCTTTTTGTATCCACTAAAAAGTTTTTGTAGGGTAATATGTTCTTAGTATAATAACATAAACAGTATATTAAATTAATACATCATTTAACTTTTCAAGTAAATAAGTTATGTAAATGAAATAATTTTGAAGGCAGTGGTGGCCAGCTACTCAGTATTGGCCTGGCCTGTATCAACTACATCAGTTTGCAACAAAGAATGGCTCCAGACAATGATTATCAAAACCTGCATTTACCCTCCATCGAAGCGAGAATTTCAAACATTCTCGCACTTGGAAAACATAATGAAGCTCATTGAAGATGAATTTCAACGAATTTACGGTAAAAACAAACAAAAAAAAATATAATAAATATTAGTAATTTCAACTAACTACATTAATTAGTAATTATAACACATTAATATTATTGATTAAGTTGCGTTTAATTATCTAATATAATTTTGTTTAAAGTTTAGATATAAATTAATACAAATTTAGATTAAATTAATACATCCATTTTTTAAATTTACTTTTCAAAAGTAAAAAAATATTAGGTAAAAAGATTTTTACCTTTTTGCTATGCTGAGCAGCAAAAAGAAAACATCGTTTGGAAAGATATTTTCAGAGAATGAAGTTCACATTTTTATATCATGAATCTGGTTTGAATTTTTGGTTGTATCTGCGAGTCTATATATGTCACATAACATACATATATATATATGTATGTTATGTGACATATATAGACTCGCAGATACAACCAAAAATTCAAACCAGATTCATGATATAAAAATGTAAACATTTCATTAATAATTCAATAATAGATGTAAGGTAAATAAAAAAAATGTCTTCCGGAACACTGATTATTGAATGAAGGAATACAATCTAAATGTATTTCATTATAACTGTAATCATGGAGTTGGACAGATCTATCTGCTTCTAGAAAAACTACCCGACCGAAGGTGAGGATGAGTGTGTGTAAGCGAAGCCTATAGATCTCTCAGGTCTGGCCAAGCGCGTAAAGGTTCTCATGTGAGTCGGCTGAAAATCCCTCAGGCCTGAGGGTATAAAGCCAAATGGGGAAAAAGAAAAGAAATTATAACACAAGAATTTTAAATGTGTGTAATAATTTACTTGTTTATTAACTAACAAATACATAACGTTCACCATTTTAAAAGCAGTAATATTCACCGTCACTAAGGATGCAAATAATGTTTTTTATACTATGTCAGAATATATCTCTTTGCATATTATATCAAGTTTAAAACGAATACTATTCTCATATTTCTGCTTGCAGGAAAAGAAATCGAGAACATCTCTTCAAAACTGCTTCCAAATTTAGTAAGTCATAAAGAATTATTAGTTTTAGTGAGAAAATATAAGAGACAATTAAAAAAAAAATAAATTAAACAAATTTTTAATCACATTTTCTGTGTCATAAATGCAAAATTGTTAGCAACCGTTATACAATATATAAAATTGGTTTTGCATGAAAATGAAAACCAATCTATGATTATTCTTTTAATTACGAAACATATTCACTTTAAATTTTTTATTTTTTAAATTAAATTATATGTATTAAATATTTAAGGTTAATTATTATTATTTAAGGTTAAGAGTTAAAAATGACAGTCAAACTATTGACTGGGATTGTGNAGACTATGAACAACTATTAAATATTTAAGGTTAATTATTATTATTTATATGTTTGGACAATAATTGTAAAATATGTTAATTGACTTCGTTTCATCCGTGAATTGGAGTGAATTTAATCATAAAATTATTTGAATTGGTAATAGATAATGCCAAAATTTCCATAACTTTTTGTTCCAACTTTAAATCAATTTTTTAAAAGGAAGCAGCGCCATTCTTATTGGGTACAGCTATACTGAAAAAATAACACAACTTGCAAACATGTGTATTAAAGAGCACATTAACGTGTATCGCCCTGGTATATATACTACGGTAGTCAAATAACGCACGCTGCCTATAATCTATTTTTGGTTGATTACGCCACTACAGCATTGTTAAACATGGTTTCTGCACGCCAAGTCAACAGTGAGTTCTGTGGACATTGATTTTTGCTTCATACCACAAAATCAGTGGTGGGGGGGGGAGACCCTCACATTGACTTATCGAAACAGATAATTGTTTAGGAATCGTCGTTTCTCTTCTTTATCTCAGACTTCATGAAAATTTGGCATCAGTTCTTGGAGGACTTACTAAACTTAACGAATTTATTATTTACCCATTGTTCAATTATTTTTACATCTGAATGACAATCAAAATATTGAAAATAGACAGGAACTTTATTATTTACATACAATGTTTTCAATTCTGAAATAATTTTACTTTTACTTTTGTTTAAATCTGCTTAGTTTAAGCAGCTCTTTCGTGAAGAACGTTTCATGAAACTACAAAAAATACATGTCAAGAAATAAAGAATAATAAATTTTTAGGACCGGGTGATTTGATAAAACCGAAAACTATATAACTTAACTTTATAATGCCTCAAGGGAAGCAGAAACTTTTAATGATTATTATACTTAAACGCGGAAAAAGTTATAATTAATTAAATAAAGTGTTTATAAAATTTTCAACAAAACTGAGAATTTACTGAAAACCAGCCAACTCAATGTTCTAAAGTGACCTATTTTTGAACATTTATGTTAAATGGGCGGTGCTAAAACTGTTAAAATACTACGTAATGGACTTACGTGACGTCACTATGACGTAGACCACCCGTTTGAGTGTACTTTCTTTTCGCTTTTTCGTCGCAGTTGGTGGGTTTCGATAGATCTCCGTCCTCAAAATCAGTGCACTAAAAATACACAGAATCCGCGGATTTCACCCCATTATAGTATTCTAATCAACCCCTAGGTTGTAGATTATAGTAATTTGTCCATTTTCATCATTCCCCAAAATTCGTATTCTGCTATTTAATCATACACGATCTTTACTTTGACATTTGTATGCTACTGTTTTATTTAGATTGTCCATTAAGCTAGCCTATGATGAGAGTAGGGTATACATCTAGATAAAATTCACTTTAGAGCATTAATTTGGCTGAAATCATTAAATTTCTTCAAACAATTATTGAGATAATAATTGTTTGAAATTTTCGTGGGATAAAATACCACAACTAAATTAAATATTTATAAAGAATGTGACATATATAGACTCGCAGATACAACCAAAAATTCAAACCAGATTCATGATATAAAAATGTAAACATTTCATTAATAATTCAATAATAGATGTAAGGTAAATAAAAAAAATGTCTTCCGGAACACTGATTATTGAATGAAGGAATACAATCTAAATGTATTTCATTATAACTGTAATCATGGAGTTGGACAGATCTATCTGCTTCTAGAAAAACTACCCGACCGAAGGTGAGGATGAGTGTGTGTAAGCGAAGCCTATAGATCTCTCAGGTCTGGCCAAGCGCGTAAAGGTTCTCATGTGAGTCGGCTGAAAATCCCTCAGGCCTGAGGGTATAAAGCCAAATGGGGAAAAAGAAAAGAAATTATAACACAAGAATTTTAAATGTGTGTAATAATTTACTTGTTTATTAACTAACAAATACATAACGTTCACCATTTTAAAAGCAGTAATATTCACCGTCACTAAGGATGCAAATAATGTTTTTTATACTATGTCAGAATATATCTCTTTGCATATTATATCAAGTTTAAAACGAATACTATTCTCATATTTCTGCTTGCAGGAAAAGAAATCGAGAACATCTCTTCAAAACTGCTTCCAAATTTAGTAAGTCATAAAGAATTATTAGTTTTAGTGAGAAAATATAAGAGACAATTAAAAAAAAAATAAATTAAACAAATTTTTAATCACATTTTCTGTGTCATAAATGCAAAATTGTTAGCAACCGTTATACAATATATAAAATTGGTTTTGCATGAAAATGAAAACCAATCTATGATTATTCTTTTAATTACGAAACATATTCACTTTAAATTTTTTATTTTTTAAATTAAATTATATGTATTAAATATTTAAGGTTAATTATTATTATTTAAGGTTAAGAGTTAAAAATGACAGTCAAACTATTGACTGGGATTGTGGCGTATTGACGTACGCGTTGGGCTGTATCTTTTTTTCTTTTTTAGTTTTCGTCGTGTGACAGTGCTCAACTTCACGCAGTTTAGTGAAGAACCATGGATAAACAATCAATTAATACGTGAGTAACCATGATATAAATTAGTGTTCTAGACAGNAACTGGAAAGTACACCGGCCCGGACAGCAGGAGATCCAGGTTCGATTCCTGGCTGGGACAGATAGTTTTTTATTTTCTATTCCCTCTCAATAATTGTTTGAAATTTTCGTGGGATAAAATACCACAACTAAATTAAATATTTATTAAATTTCTTCGTTTATACGCGCTAAGCAATGATTTCGCAAATACTAAAATTTGCAGAAATTCTATTTTTTCAATTTTATCATTTCGATATAATATATCGAAAAACTTAAAAAGAAAAATACGTTAAAAAATGAAAATGAAAATAAAGTGAAGCAGTTGCAGCAATTATAAGAGTGAAGATTGGTGAGTTTCTAAAAAAAAACTGAGAAAAAACAACCATAATGGTTCGATTTGTGGATGAAGCATTTTTTCTGATCTTTCAAGTAGCTGATCTACTTATTCTACAGAATTAGTGACCTATTCTGCCACTCGCGAAAGTTTTTGTCAGAGGGGTCTGGGAGGTCTCGTGAAACAAAAAAAAAAAAAAAGAATCCAAACATTGAAGAGTTCAATATTATTTTTTAAAATCCCCTGTAGAGTTATATGTCACTTTGATAATTGGAGTATTAATTAAATCCAGATTCAAGCACACTAGCCATTAGAATAAGTAATGAATGAACTAGTAAGTGAATTGAGAGCAGAGTTCATAATATGAACCACATCTACTTTCTCAGCAACCTCATAGACTATGAACAACACTTTTAGCAATTTTAGAGTACCTACCTTCTTATATTAAGAGGCTTAATTTGATTGTTATTTCTAAGTGAATTAACTCCAAAATATGTTAAATTAAAATAAAATTAAGGAAGTTCCTTGCAGAAATAAATGTTTGTTGATGGAATGTTAGATGGAAATGATGCTCTATTAGCCAGGAAGTGGAAATATATTCTACCAATTAGATGGACAAATGAGAGCTAGGTTAGGAGAGTCATTTCGTTTTTGAGTTGAACTCAACAAAATAGAATAGATGTTGCTCAGATTATAAATAAACAAATATATAAAGATATATTTTCTTGATTTGTCTTAAATATCGCAATATGTAATAACAAGTTATACAAGAGTAAAATTTCATTTTTTTAAAAAAAGAAATGGTCACCGATTAGTTCTGTTAATAAAAAGTTACTCTGGGATTATTTGAATATTTTTACATGTATATTAATTCTAGGATTCAAGTACCTTATTAGGTTACTTAATTTAAATTAATATAAGGAGAGAATTTGTTTTATAAGCAATACATTTTCGGTCAAGGTTCATAAAAAAAAAATACAATTTAAGAAAAATCATTTCTTATCATCTAATGTTTAAGCTTGACCCTACTGTTACTAAAACGAACATACAAACGTAAACGAATAGACGACACACAAACCGACAACAACGCAAAAAGACATAAGACAGCATAATCCATAGGCAGACACTAGCAAACACAAACACATTTACAAAAACATTATTAACGAACAACTCAACACACAATCTGACACCATATTTAGACCGCTACTGTTACTAAAACGAACACACAAACATAAACGAACAGACGACACACAAACCGACAACAACGCAAAAAGACATAAGACAACATAATCCATAGGCAGACACTAGCAAACACAAACACATTTACAAAAAACTTTCGGAACACTTAGAACACTTCAATAAAGGAGATTACAACTAATCCCTGCCTCAACCAATACCTGGAATAATGGACTCTGACCCTTATAACTCGCACGTGTGACAGACCTTATCGCCGACAAAGCGACCGTTACAGCTATACCTGACACACCCAACTAACTCACAGAATACAAACGCAGTTGAATACAGACAGTGACAGTGAACGCATGTATTCGGCCAGAAGATGGACAATGTCCGAAAGCACTCGCCAACAGAAGATGGTTTGCAGAAACCAATGAAGACGGACAATAGAAGGTATGATAGTTATATTATAAGCTATCTTCAGGGCTATTAAGAAGGCGAGGGGGGATATGTTGCCAACCAGAACAAATCTTCATGACTGATTTGTCATCGTCTTGCAGAGAAGTTTCAGGTAACAACACGTCCCTATTAGCCTCCTGAAGATGGCTTACTATGTATGCCGAAACGTTGGCAGATAATAATAAACAAATTTTTTTTTTTTAATCAACAAATTATCTGCTAATAATATTCACGGTCAAAAACTCTCTATTTTAAAAATAAAATAGTATTTTTGAATGTTTCTGTTGCTGCTCAGCTAAACAACTTATGGGCGTAAAAATCACTTTGAAATAAAATTCTAAAATAAAGATATGCTTTTTTTATTACGTGCGTTGGCTGCTGAGGTTATTGGCGCTAAAAATATATACTACATATGCTTTATCGCAAAAACTAGGTTATCTTCATAAATAATAACATTTTTATTTTTTACAGGAAATAAGAGAAATGGAAGATCAGTTACCGTCGGACCAGTCGTCAATACTTGATCTTATTATGTTTGGTATGATTTTTTTAAGGTTTATTTAATTAATTTTTTTTAATAGTTTTTTTTAATAAATATTACAAACTTAAAATATAACATTTTAAATCATTCAAATAAAATGTATTGCTTATAAAACAAATAACAAGAACTACCAGTTAGTTAAGAATACTTAACACCTTAAAACCTGTGTTTCTTGTAGTTTTATGGTGTTCAAATCCTTTGAATATTATCGCTTGCCTTCTTTTTATTTATTTTGTTTTATTTTTTGTTTAGTAGGTAAGAGCAATCAAAAGTCCTGCCATCAACCCCGGAATCCCTCTCCTTTTACTGGATGCAGTTCCCACCGGCTCCAGCAGACCAGCTCAGTCTTGGGAAGCCCACTTACAAATGGCCTAGGACTGAAAGTGGCGTGTATTTGGTGGTGCTAGGCCAACCACACCCTCTAGGCCAACAATATAGTGGGGCCAGATAGGGCCTCGAGAGCCAATTGCTACTCAATTCCTTGTCCCTAAAACTCTTAGCAGAGTTCAAGACATTCTAGGCCTACAGGAAGGTTTTAGCTCGTCAGCGTTCAAAATAAGACTTTTATAATTATACTTTATTCATTCTCAAGGTTCTGGAGTGAATATATCCAAAACCTTGTACTAGAAATATAATTTTAATCAAAAGCTGAGGGCTTCATTTTCAAAAATTACAGAAAAAGTATTTTTTATTGAAAAATTAAAGCATTTTTAGTGCTATGAGTGTTTAAAATAGGGTGATTAACCCTAGATAGACTCTCCCCCAGCCACTAAGAAAATAACTTATACTCAACACGATAAGCCTATATTTGCCAGTGTTACAATTTTTTCTTATATTAGAAAAAATTTTCTATGAAATATTCAATCCCTGGTTTAACAAGTACCTTTGTCAACCTCCCTTCACTCTAAAATTTCCTGTTGACAATCTTCGATAGTGATGTTGACAAAAGATCTAGAAAAAAATTACAAAGAAAATTCCACACCCTTTCCTAACTGAAATAAGCAGTATGCAGTATTGATTAAGTAAGCAGTAAAGACTGAAGATTTGGCCATGCTTATCTACATTTACATGTATTGGTTTGTCAATAAATCATAGCAATCAAAATCTTGCTGCAATATGACGTACCCTAAGAGTTAGCAATATGTTTCTTAACAATATTATATACATATATAATATTCTAAGCCCATGGAAACCCTTTATAAACATTTATTTTATTTTCAGGGGAAGGAAAACGAATCTTTCGCAACCAACAGCAGAGACAGGTCAAAGAAATGATAAAAAAGTGTTGTACTAAAGTCTGTACATTGGAAGATTTCAAGGGAATGTGTTACTATGCATGAATGGGAGTAAAAACTTGGGTCAAGGCCTCCGATTTCGAGTAAAGAAGGAAACACTGAATATAATAAATACTACGCAAGAACTTTGCGACTTTGAATGTCATCAATGAGTGATAGCCCAAGTAGATAGCTATTATTGGTTATCAACAGTCTCAATGTCCCGAGATATAATCAATTCCGGTATTGTACCGTATTGCTGTACTCAGTCAAAGCTGAGGAACCATATGTCAGAAAAGACGTAGTTCAGTATCCCGATTGTCAGCAATTTGTGCATACCAAAGGTGGCTGCACTCACAATCCCTGATGCGTGAAATGCGGAGATCTGCACAACTGTAATGACTAAGAAAAGGTATGTGAGGAACTTGCTACTTGTGCACTTTGGTCGATGAACTACCCTGCCAGCTATAGAGGCTGCAAGGTGTATAAACAGATTTAAAATAGATTATCTAATCAGCACACATCATCACAACAACCTGCTACCAGAAACATGCTCCAACTTTCAAAGAAAGAGGCCACTTAGAACGGACGACAGACCCACCAGCAACATCAGTCAAAGGCTCTATCGTAGCCACTATCTCAGCCTCAACTATATCTCACATCAGGCTATTTCACTTACAACTTCTCCCATCGTCAACTCCTAATTTCAATACCTGAGTAACCATTTAACATCCCTCCTGTCCAAACTCCGATCCCTTAATACGAACACAAACAGCTGCACTTGACGGACTCCATCTAACAACGTCTAAATTAATATCAGGAACCGACCCTTCTCATCTTCCTTCTTCATACTTTATGGAATGCTAACGGTGTCTTAACACAGTCAAACGAACTGACAGCCGGAAAATAATCTGAACATACAATTTCCCTTGCCTAAAGAAACACGTTTAATAATGCAGAAAAACCTACTTGCTGCAGCATACAGAATTAATTTTATAGCTACAGAATAATCTAGTCTAGACGATAGAGTCCACAGAGGAACTGTGGCATCAGTCAATAACTCCCTTTTCCACTACGCTATACACTTTGATCCTACAGACTTGATTCAAGCAACTGTGGTATCAATTTCTACTATGCAAAATCCATGGGCCTTTCTTCATATGTAGAGGCGAATTGAATGTGAAACACTTGCAATGGAGGTCCAGACCAACTTCCCGTGATCACTCTACTCCTCCATTTTTTTTTTTTTTTTTTTTTTTTTTTTTTTTTTTTTTTTTTTTTTTT
>KZ809074.1:72332-85295 GCA_000696205.2 Oncopeltus fasciatus | reverse complement strand
TTTTTTTTCTATTACTATAAGTGTATGTTGTACATTATTATTATATTAGTACATATTTATTATATATTTTGAGAGCACATTGCAAGATGCACGCTGTGCAGGATGTAATTTATATTAAAAAAAAACAAAAAAAAACTGAACGAAATATTCTAAAAATTGCTGACTACCACACTTATAGGACACACCAATCTGACGGACGAGCTCATGGTGGAACTGCACTTCTTACAGGTAATCCTATATCCATCATATCTTATCCGCCACGTCCACAAAGTCCCTTCAGTCAACATCAGTGTCTATTTCCACACCCTCTTATCCTATCACACTTACAGCAGTGTATTTTCCTCCCAAAAAAACCAATCACTAAACCAGAATTTTCTACTTTCCTTAAAGACCTTGGTCCCCGTTTCATCATTCCGCTTCGAACATAAACGAGCTCACCTCTGACCACAGCCATGTTCTCCTAACGTTATCCCTGATTCCTATTCCAAAAAAATTACCTCCCTCATTAATGGACAGTCGACGGGGCCTTGTTTAGAACTCTCATAGAAGTCACTTGATCTCGGAATTTCTCTGAGAACCTCAGATGATCTAGATGACGCTTTACATTATTTTACCACAAACGTTCAGCAATGCATGTATGTGGCTAATCTCGAACCAAAATGTACCAAATACTCTTCTGAGTTCCAAAAACCACTCCCAGATTCGCTTAAAAAGCTCATCATTGCAAATCACCGCTCAAGAGCATTGTTCCAAAAATATAGACACCCCTCAGACCACAAAGACTTTAATCATCTTTCCAGACTCGTAAAACAAAAATTAGGTGTTTTACGAAATGAGGCCGTTAATGCCTATCTGTCTACCCTCTCAGCAGGAGACAAACCCCTTTGGATTGCTACACACAGTAAGAGCCATGAAGCTTCCACTCCCTAGCGTCGAGGAGATAGTTCCTAGGCCTCTTCTGACAAAGACAAGGCCGAAATGTTTGCCCAGCATCTCAAGCAAACATTTACTTCTCACTAAGATCCCTTAGACCTGTCCAATGTCACGGAGACTGAGGAGTTCCTGGACATACCATTACCTATGTCCTTGCCAATCAAGGCAGTAATACCTTCCGAGGTCAATTATATAATCTCTCATCTGCCTAAGCACAAATCACCCGAATATGATTTAATCACCAGCCAAATTCTCCGTAATCTTCCCAGGAAGGCAATTGTATTCTTGACCTACATTTATAATTGCATATTCAGAACTACCCATTTCCCTCTCCTCTGGAAATATTCTGATATAATACTATTTCCCAAACCTGGAAAATCACCACACAACCCCTTATCCTATCGTCCTATAAGTCTCCTTCTTACAGTTTCAAAGGTTTTCGAAAAAATACTGTTAAAACGTATGATGCCTTCCTCCGAACCCTTCAATATCCTCCCAAGTCATCAGTTCGGCTTCAGAAGTAACCATTCTACTGCCCAGCAAGTGTTTCGCGTCGTAGACTACATTTATTCTTCCCTTGAGCGCAAAGAGTACTGCCCAGGAGCTTTTTTTGATGTTTCCCAAGCATTTGATAGAGTCTGGTATAGTGGTCTTCTGTTTAAACTGAAATCCATACTTCCTAGTAACACTTACCTTATCCTTAAGTCTTACTTATCCAACCGTTTCTTTAGGGTTCAGCAAGGATTAGATTATTCCGATTTCTACCCAGTGGAAGCGGGAGTTCCTCAAGGCAGTGTGCTCAGGCCCATCTTTTACATCTTTACACTGCCTATGTCCCCTTCCCATCCAAGTACCCTCTTAGCTCGGACGACAAAGCTATCCTATCTTCCCATCCCGATCCGAAAACTGTTTCTAAAAACCTACAAGATCACCTCGAAAAAAATCAAACAATGGTGTGGTAAATGGAGAATAAAAATCAATAAAGAAAATGCGTTCAAGTTAATTTCCAACTGCGGAAAAAATATTTAACTGAAATTGTGGAATATAACATAATATAATTCCTTTACCACATTCAAATTTCGTTCGTTATCTTGGGTTCCATCTTGACTCACAACTTACATGGGGAGAACATACTAAAATTAAAAGACAAGAACTCAATCGACGATATGGACTTCTATACAGACTTATGAATATGAACTCCAATCTTACGATAGAAAACAAACTGACAATCTACAAAAGCTTATTACGACAAATCCGGACTTACGGAGTAGAAATCAGGTGTGCCTTGGCGGCACCCTTGGGCCTTCCAACATCCAAAGAATCCAATCCTTTCAATCCAAAAATTTAGAATAATTGCAAATGCTCCCAATTACGTATCCAATTCATCCCTTCACGATCTTAACATCCATTTTGTTCAAGACTTAATTTCTTCCCGCTTCACCCTTTTCCACAGTAAACTGCCATTCCATCCTAATCCAAGGGCACAGACCATGTCCTCCAACTCCAATCCCAACAACCCTCCCCATTGACTCGAACGAAGATGGCCCCGTGACGAAGATGGGTACATAGTAAATAAATAATAAATAGTAAATAATTTGAGAGTGGTGTCATTGGTCACCTTCTTTCCTCATGTGATAGACATCGAATGTCATTTTTATTTCATTGTGATCAAATTACAAAATGTTTTATTCAACAGAATGTAATAAATAAATAAAAGTTTAATAATATAAAAATTTATGAGTATTAGTAAGACTATACTAATTTTTCATTGTGGTCAAAAAAAAAAAAAAAAAAAAAAAAAAAAAAAAAAAAAAAAAAAAAAAAGGTCACATAGTAAGAAATTCGAATTTCTTATAATGGTGGAATTCTTATAAAAAATTCAAAAGAATCATGATGGTGGAATGTCTAAAACTATTTCAGAATGTAAATTATAACACATTATTATTTTTATTTCAAATTATGTACTTTCAGAATTGGTATGTGGAAAAAGGTTGTAAAATTTATGTTTGTAACAATTAGCTCTCTTTACTAAAGCAAAAGATTTTTCATGTTCTCGCACAGTTGCAACAGCAAATGATAAATCAGTTATTTTTTATGCTGAAAGATGCATATATTTAATTAATGGAGTACCTATAAGTACTGGGAAACATTTTAAATATGGTAAGTTGTTTCTTATGTTAAATGCTGTATGAAATCCTATGGATGGAACAGTGGATACTATTCTTCATAATTGTAAGATAATAAGATAGCTACAGCTATATCATGAAAACTAGTACACCAGATTAAGTGGCATGTAAGAAAAGTGGAATTTGAATTTTGAATTAAAGTTCCTATGGCTTCTAAATTATCCAAAGGTTGTGTATACAGTAAAAAGCATAATTGAGTTTCGGCATCAGAAAATTAATTGTTTAGTTTCAGGATTTACTTTTTTTTTACTTTTAAAAGGTGACTACTATTTAACTCCAAATTTCATTAAAGAACTAAAAATATTTATTTGACTCATTTTTAGATTTTGAATGAGAAGATGTCTTTGAAAGAATTTTCAAGTTCCAACCTATTTTGATAGGATATCAGCTTGCTTTGCTATAGTTTGTTAATATTTATATCTTATTGTATAAGTGTATAAGTTTTGTGCTGATTTATTAATTATATAAATTGTATATGAGTAATAATGCAGTACAGTCATCAATCTTTCTGTTTAGTTTCAATCTAACGTCTCTTATTTGCCCTTCCCTCCATCCCAGTGCTGTTTCTGGTCAAATTTTATGTCTACAAAATTCAGTAAATTTACATTGCGAGTATACATAGTTATTGCCGATTCCTAATATCTCTTGACATTTATCCTTTTTTTTATTTTGTTTCTAGAAAACTAAATTCTATGAATTAACTTTAGAGGTATTTATCAATAATTTTATGTTTTGCTAAGCTTATATCTCTTTTTTTACACTTCTCTAATACTTTTAAGCTATTTCATTAATATATTTTTGAGTTGGGACAGTTGTCATATGCCTGTAATACTAAATCATTCGGCTATAAGAAAGGAGAGTCTCTATATTAATATAATATTAATTTTACTTTTTACTTTTAATCTACCTTTCCTGGAAAGAAATGCCTTACTATACTGCATGATATTGAAAAGAATTACCATTCATTTTTAATAAAAATAGTGGGTTATCCATTTATGTTGCTGATCAGACCAGTCTTATGTTGTCACTAATTTTTGAAAATCCCTTATGATCATTTGGATAATTAGGTTATTTGTTTGCAACCATATGGTTTAAAATTTGAATATTGCTAGGATAAAATCAATGCTTGTGCGCTAAGTGTAGCCAATATGCTACCACTCCTTGCATCAATCAATGTCTTTCATACCTGTCCAGATTTAGTTTGCTCTGGAGATAACACTTTATTTTTGGAACTTTGTTAAGTTTTGAACAATGGTATGATCATAAATTTTAGTGGATCGATAGTTCCCCCGAATGTCTTCCTAGATGGTTGAAAATTATTATGAAAGGATAGATGGAAGACATTAGTGAAGAATGTAAGATTTTGTTTCTAGTCACCTCCTGATAAGTGAAACAAAAATAACCATAACCTTCCATAGTCTGACTCCCTGAGTATATATAAGACATTTGCTAGGATTAGTAAATTATATTATTGGCCTAGGCTATATTGTGATAATAGCCAATGTGTGAGCGAATATAGAGTATTATAAATCAGTTCTATTAATATCTACCTTATGGATTAATGTACCTTCATCATAACAAGAAGCCCATATGCTAATAGCTCCAAAGACTATGTGAATCTGCCTGTTTTTATAATCACTCTAAATAGCAGATTCAAGAGCATTGAATTGCTCTTTGCAAACTGTTCTTAAGGGAAGTTTTAAAGAAAAAAGCCAACTGTCACTCTTTGCCAACTTTAGAGCAGAGTGGCTGCTGATGTTATGATTTAGGTTTCCCCAAGGCTAATGCCACCCACACAGATTTATATACAGGTGCCGCACTTAAGACAGCCACAAGCTAAATTTTTCAGAAATTATTACTTATATCAAAATATTACAAATGGGCTTCTTGTAGCTCTAACCAGTTTTTTTTTTCCAACTATAATTTCACTATTCTCTAATAAATCCATCCTAACCAAAATATTTTTCGATTATTAAGTTGGGGTTTCAATTTTACTCCATCTTATTGTTGGAATTTAAGAGAATCCTTGAAAATTGTATAAGAGACCTTAACATTCCAATAATCTTTCTTTCCAACTAAAAGATTAGTTTTTCATAATGTAATCTGAGATATTGAAAGGTAGCATTTTACCTCATACTCTAGGTAAAATTTTGGATCCATACAGAATGCCGGCACATCATTAGTAATGACTATTTCTCAGGATAATGGTCAAACTTTTGATTACAAATTAAAAATGATTTGATTTCCTCTTCATTTAACAGATGGACAACACTTGTATTATGCAAGATAAAAATATAAAAAAAATCCAGCATTTTACAGTCTATAAAATAAATGGTCTATAAACCATAAAACTCATTGACACATTTCTTTAAGAATGAAATAACAAGAGTTACTTGAAGTACTATTTTAAACATAATCATACATAGATTTACTTCTGCTTTCAAATTAATTTAGGGCCACTTAGATAATCAAATTTCTTACATTTTATATAAAACGAGGAGCATGATGATATGCCGCATTCTATTATATTTAAAAAAAGTTCGAGCCTGGCCATGCAATAGTTCATAACTTTATTTCCAGTATGAGAGCAGGATCCAATATCCTAATATTATTACTAAAGATATTCTTTGAATTTTTTTTATAACATAAAAGTGACTCTCAGCAAATCACTCGATTCAGGAAGATTAAATAACTCTTTTGATTATTATTTATTATATTATAAATTAGAATTAAATACAAAAATATGTATGCATTACTTGTTCCACTGCCTAACTGAATATGTGTTTTATATTATAAAATTTTATCACTATTAAATATTTTTATCATTTATATTATAACCACTGTCTTATTTTTTTACCTCCTGAGTCATCAATATTTGCCTTCATTACTATCACCAAAGGGCATATGCATATAATCCTTGTATGTCATATCAGTTACTCAGAAGTTCTTTTTCAGACCATTCTTTTGAACCAAATGAAATTCTTAATGAAATTTCCATAGAATTCATGGGTTTTGTGCATTTCTAAAAAAAATTCTATGTCCTATTTAATAAAGAATACACTAATATTTAAAGTATATTTTCTTTTGAAAATTGATCAAATATATAGACTTCAAATTGAGGGTGTATGCCTACCAGATACCTCTTGGATATACTGATATGTCTGGTGTTTTCTACCAAAACTCCCACAGCACAATTAACATTTACAGCCTAAAGTTTGTCTAAAAATTGCTCATGGGGATCTGAATGATTGAATATTCAAATTCATCAGATCATTATATGAAAGTGGAGATCATTCTGTCAGAATTGAAAATTCGGAAAATCGGAGGATATGGACTAAGTTGTTATTTAATATTTAAATTGACCAACTTATTCAATGGTGTCTTTATTGCTATTAAAAGCATGTCTACAGACATAACTTCAGATTTTATAAAAAGGCTTTGTGTAGCTCTAACCAGATTAGAAATTAGAATGAATGAAGGTAAAATTCTAGTTAAAGAAACTGTATCTTCATTTTAGGTTAAAAAATATCATTGTTATGAAAAACACTATATTTGATGTGTAGATGTCATGATCACCTCTATATTAAAAAGCATTGCCCAAAATTGAAGCAGGAAACCATGAGAGGGTATGAGAATTTTCCTTGTATGATTGGGGAGTAAATATCAAATGGTGGTGGATGGTGGGCGATTTTAAAATTAAACTTCCCTCAAAAATAATTCTTGCCAAAGAAATTTCTATATTATTGCTTCGATGAATCAATAAAACTTTGTTATTTAATATTGGTGATAACAGTTGACTTGTACTGATTTTATACTGTCATTGTAAAGATCATTTAATATTGCCAGCTTTAAAGCATTATGTGTGTGACATTATGGGTCATTCAATTAGAATTCATATTGCTAACAGAGAATAACTAATTGCCAAAAAGAAAGTTCTGCTTAAGCTTTATTATGGAGACTTAGCAGTAAAATTAGAAGTTCTAGTTCTACTTCTAATCTTATATCAATAAATAAATAAATGTACTCATAAGGTATCTCAGGTAAAATGTGATGATTCTGCAAAGATATTAGAATGACTCATAAAAATGATAGACAATAAGCCAATAGATAAAAAAAAAAAAATTAAAGAGGTATAATTTATAATTCATGGTATGATTCTATGGGTAGATAGATGGGTGTCCTAGTTTTTGGTGTTGAGTTCTAGAGTTTGAAACTTAAAAAGTTGAATTCATTGCAAAAACTGGTGATTTAAAGTGTTTTCATGGAATTNATGAAAAATTATTGACTTTGATGTTAAAGATTTTCAATCTCTTTTTCATTTTATTTTTTAACAGAATCAAGAACACAATTATCTTGCTGCAAATTATTTCTTATTTTTTAAACTAACAACAAGCTACATTGTTACTGCACCTATTTAACACATTCTAAGCATTCCTATATTGTTTTCTTTTGAAAGAAACAGTGTTAAATATGGAATTACTCTAATCAGATTTTTCATAGTTAAAAACAGACTTAAAACTGGACATTATCATATATGTGTTACTGTTCTATATAAATTGGTCTTCCTTGAAAATATTTCATACAAGCTTCTTCTTAAATACCTTAGTGTAAGTTAAAATTGTAATAGATCATAAAGTTTATAATGGCACACACTTACTCAATTATTTTTTTTTTTTAACCTAAAGCCTCACTTCCCCATACTAAAATACAATATGGTCTTCACACTTTGTATTGAAAACTTTAAAATATATAAACTTTAATAATTTAAGCTGTTTTTGAGAAATATTAGTTTGCCAAGTGACAACTTATTTATTGTCTTGAAAATTAAATAAACTCCCGGACCAATTAATAGATCATCAAAGCAGTAATTAGATGATCCCTGCTGGGGTAATTTTTATTCATTGATTAGTGTCTAAATTTTTTGTTCATGGTTATTTCATAGACTTTCAAGCACTAAACAAGACAAATTAATTCATATTCCTTTTAAACAGAAAATTATCATTTTATATATGACTTTATGAAATACAAAATATCATATTCATAGAAAATACTATTCATTTCTTAGTACTGATGTTAATTTATGTTTAAAATATATTCATAGGAAGTATTTAAAATAGCTTGTTATTTAGGCAGTTTCAGACTAATTTTCATGAATTCAGGTATACATTACAGCTGAAACTATAATTATAAAATTATAACATTCTCATAATGAAATGATTTAATTAACTAACATTTATAGCATATATTATATCTGGTTATTATGAAATCATAAAAAATTATATGAATATAAGGTTTTCACACAAATTGAACAAGTAGTACATCAAGCTATAGACCCCTGTGGGGGAATGGGGTGGTTGGTGGGGGTGTGGGAATTCATCCAAAGAACTCTACCCAACTCTAGATATTGATAAGGTATGTGTAAGAAAAATTAAGAAGCGATTAAAATAAAATCATTATATCATAACACATATTTTTCTGCCAAAAACCATGGAAGAATAAAATCCATTGTTCACATAAAATTGTTCAATATAGTTCACATAAAAATCCAGTTTACTTTCATTTTTAATAAAAATAGTGGGTTATCCATTTATGTTGCTGATCAGACCAGTCTTATGTTGTCACTAATTTTTGAAAATCCCTTATGATCATTTGGATAATTAGGTTATTTGTTTGCAACCATATGGTTTAAAATTTGAATATTGCTAGGATAAAATCAATGCTTGTGCGCTAAGTGTAGCCAATATGCTACCACTCCTTGCATCAATCAATGTCTTTCATACCTGTCCAGATTTAGTTTGCTCTGGAGATAACACTTTATTTTTGGAACTTTGTTAAGTTTTGAACAATGGTATGATCATAAATTTTAGTGGATCGATAGTTCCCCCGAATGTCTTCCTAGATGGTTGAAAATTATTATGAAAGGATAGATGGAAGACATTAGTGAAGAATGTAAGATTTTGTTTCTAGTCACCTCCTGATAAGTGAAACAAAAATAACCATAACCTTCCATAGTCTGACTCCCTGAGTATATATAAGACATTTGCTAGGATTAGTAAATTATATTATTGGCCTAGGCTATATTGTGATAATAGCCAATGTGTGAGCGAATATAGAGTATTATAAATCAGTTCTATTAATATCTACCTTATGGATTAATGTACCTTCATCATAACAAGAAGCCCATATGCTAATAGCTCCAAAGACTATGTGAATCTGCCTGTTTTTATAATCACTCTAAATAGCAGATTCAAGAGCATTGAATTGCTCTTTGCAAACTGTTCTTAAGGGAAGTTTTAAAGAAAAAAGCCAACTGTCACTCTTTGCCAACTTTAGAGCAGAGTGGCTGCTGATGTTATGATTTAGGTTTCCCCAAGGCTAATGCCACCCACACAGATTTATATACAGGTGCCGCACTTAAGACAGCCACAAGCTAAATTTTTCAGAAATTATTACTTATATCAAAATATTACAAATGGGCTTCTTGTAGCTCTAACCAGTTTTTTTTTTCCAACTATAATTTCACTATTCTCTAATAAATCCATCCTAACCAAAATATTTTTCGATTATTAAGTTGGGGTTTCAATTTTACTCCATCTTATTGTTGGAATTTAAGAGAATCCTTGAAAATTGTATAAGAGACCTTAACATTCCAATAATCTTTCTTTCCAACTAAAAGATTAGTTTTTCATAATGTAATCTGAGATATTGAAAGGTAGCATTTTACCTCATACTCTAGGTAAAATTTTGGATCCATACAGAATGCCGGCACATCATTAGTAATGACTATTTCTCAGGATAATGGTCAAACTTTTGATTACAAATTAAAAATGATTTGATTTCCTCTTCATTTAACAGATGGACAACACTTGTATTATGCAAGATAAAAATATAAAAAAAATCCAGCATTTTACAGTCTATAAAATAAATGGTCTATAAACCATAAAACTCATTGACACATTTCTTTAAGAATGAAATAACAAGAGTTACTTGAAGTACTATTTTAAACATAATCATACATAGATTTACTTCTGCTTTCAAATTAATTTAGGGCCACTTAGATAATCAAATTTCTTACATTTTATATAAAACGAGGAGCATGATGATATGCCGCATTCTATTATATTTAAAAAAAGTTCGAGCCTGGCCATGCAATAGTTCATAACTTTATTTCCAGTATGAGAGCAGGATCCAATATCCTAATATTATTACTAAAGATATTCTTTGAATTTTTTTTATAACATAAAAGTGACTCTCAGCAAATCACTCGATTCAGGAAGATTAAATAACTCTTTTGATTATTATTTATTATATTATAAATTAGAATTAAATACAAAAATATGTATGCATTACTTGTTCCACTGCCTAACTGAATATGTGTTTTATATTATAAAATTTTATCACTATTAAATATTTTTATCATTTATATTATAACCACTGTCTTATTTTTTTACCTCCTGAGTCATCAATATTTGCCTTCATTACTATCACCAAAGGGCATATGCATATAATCCTTGTATGTCATATCAGTTACTCAGAAGTTCTTTTTCAGACCATTCTTTTGAACCAAATGAAATTCTTAATGAAATTTCCATAGAATTCATGGGTTTTGTGCATTTCTAAAAAAAATTCTATGTCCTATTTAATAAAGAATACACTAATATTTAAAGTATATTTTCTTTTGAAAATTGATCAAATATATAGACTTCAAATTGAGGGTGTATGCCTACCAGATACCTCTTGGATATACTGATATGTCTGGTGTTTTCTACCAAAACTCCCACAGCACAATTAACATTTACAGCCTAAAGTTTGTCTAAAAATTGCTCATGGGGATCTGAATGATTGAATATTCAAATTCATCAGATCATTATATGAAAGTGGAGATCATTCTGTCAGAATTGAAAATTCGGAAAATCGGAGGATATGGACTAAGTTGTTATTTAATATTTAAATTGACCAACTTATTCAATGGTGTCTTTATTGCTATTAAAAGCATGTCTACAGACATAACTTCAGATTTTATAAAAAGGCTTTGTGTAGCTCTAACCAGATTAGAAATTAGAATGAATGAAGGTAAAATTCTAGTTAAAGAAACTGTATCTTCATTTTAGGTTAAAAAATATCATTGTTATGAAAAACACTATATTTGATGTGTAGATGTCATGATCACCTCTATATTAAAAAGCATTGCCCAAAATTGAAGCAGGAAACCATGAGAGGGTATGAGAATTTTCCTTGTATGATTGGGGAGTAAATATCAAATGGTGGTGGATGGTGGGCGATTTTAAAATTAAACTTCCCTCAAAAATAATTCTTGCCAAAGAAATTTCTATATTATTGCTTCGATGAATCAATAAAACTTTGTTATTTAATATTGGTGATAACAGTTGACTTGTACTGATTTTATACTGTCATTGTAAAGATCATTTAATATTGCCAGCTTTAAAGCATTATGTGTGTGACATTATGGGTCATTCAATTAGAATTCATATTGCTAACAGAGAATAACTAATTGCCAAAAAGAAAGTTCTGCTTAAGCTTTATTATGGAGACTTAGCAGTAAAATTAGAAGTTCTAGTTCTACTTCTAATCTTATATCAATAAATAAATAAATGTACTCATAAGGTATCTCAGGTAAAATGTGATGATTCTGCAAAGATATTAGAATGACTCATAAAAATGATAGACAATAAGCCAATAGATAAAAAAAAAAAAATTAAAGAGGTATAATTTATAATTCATGGTATGATTCTATGGGTAGATAGATGGGTGTCCTAGTTTTTGGTGTTGAGTTCTAGAGTTTGAAACTTAAAAAGTTGAATTCATTGCAAAAACTGGTGATTTAAAGTGTTTTCATGGAATTTATAACAGGTCTAATACAAATTGTGTTGAGATAAGCCATGAACCATCAAATGAAAAAAAATAAAGAGGTAAGGATGCAAAGTTTTCCCCAGTATATAGAAGAAAAAAGTTGAAGTTAATAAACTGATCCTGTTGTATTGAGGTACCATGTTTGTATACAATATTATTCAGCCTCTGCTGAGTACATGTGGACAGACAGCATAGAATTTTACTACTGGAAGTGAAGAGTCTGTGTTGTTTTTGTAAATGCGAGAGCAATAAGTGTGATGAAAAATTACGAGGACACAAAATTTTCCAAGTATATTAACAATAACTACATTTTTTTGAAAGACCATGTAATCAGAAAAGTTTTAATGTATTCTATAATTATTTACTATAAAATTTTCTGTTTCAGCCATTATAAACATTTTAATTATGTGGACTTTAATTAAAGGAAGGGATGAGGGAGGGGGGTTTTAAAATATTAGTAGGTAGAAAATGATAAAGTAGGAAGGGTTTCTCCACTCTTCTTAATTTTAAAGTTATTTTAAGTAAAATATAATTGCTTCTCATGACCTTACTCATGTGCTGAGACACCATATTGGTGTAAGGCTGTAACATAGTTATTGAAGTCCAAGAAGATTGAAACATCAATCAACTTTCATGTGAATCTAGGTTCATGTTCAAGATGATGATGTTTGATAATGGAGACCATTTTTGATAGGAATTAGAATTTCAGTTCTTTTTTTATTTGCAATGTCTTCTCACAGTGAAATATCACTAAATTATGGAAAATAGTTGAATGTAATTTTGCTATTTAATTGAGTTAAAACATTGTATTCCTTTTCTACTACCCCTGTATTTTAATAAAAATTATATTGAATAAAAATTACAATACCATGGGTATCTCTTTTAATATCAATAATTGAGAAAAAACAATAGGAGAAGAGGGGGTAAAGAAGTTATAAGCATATGTATATATATGACCTACATTTATAATTGC
>KZ809073.1:132562-143258 GCA_000696205.2 Oncopeltus fasciatus | reverse complement strand
TACACTCATATGAGTGTATATATATATATATATATACATATATATACACTCATATGAGTGTGTGTCTGCCCTCCCAACAATCCACAAATTTTTGTTTTACTCAAAGAATTTCGGAATGGCGCTTTTGGTTGGTAATCGGTCAGGATGATGGAGAAAGGAATTGGTCACCAATTGATGCTTAAGAGGTACGTTGGTCCTCGACTCTTGAGCCAGAGGTCTCAAGCTCAATACTGAGAGTTTGCAATTTTTCTCTGCCTATACTTCTGTTTGTGATGACCTAGAAGATTCTTGGTGTGCTCCTGGTAATACCCAGCCCAAAGTAAGGGCCACTCATCATTGAATGGGAAAGAAACAAGCAGCTAGAATGTTTGCGAATAAGTACATTCTGATATGTTTAACCGCTGATTTCTTACATGACCTATAGCAGAACTGATTAGTATAAAACTTGACGTTTTAGCAAATATCTTAAATCAAGCTCTATGCCGGTTTTGTTTTAAACACACATGACTTTACATAACAAGTGCTGTCCATGTCTGAAAACGAAAACAGTAATCCTTATCAGAAATAGAAGAAATTGTTTTTACCTTATCGTCGAAAGTGTAACAAATCTCCTTGTTATACTATTACTACGTTACGATACGAAAGTGAAACCCACTTTTTGTAATGCAGATGACTTATAATGAGAAAACTGAATTTAGGAAGATCTCTTTACAAAAGTAGTATGTATAAATGGACTCATTCCTTTAGGATAATATTTGCTTAGTACTGCAGGTTCGAGACCCGCCATTGACAGGATTTTACCGAAAATGCCTGTCCAGAGCCAACTTTAGAACAGATCATCTGCTTTTAGATAGTCCCTTTCTCCATGACGCTAACTGATCAATTAAGAGGGATAAAAAAAAGATAATATGTAATAATTTAATAAATCAATTTCATTTAGATGATAAAAATTTAATCTCCTTCACACTTATGTGGGCTTAGCAGCTTTTGAAAGGTACAGTACCCATCATCAGAGCCTCTTGGCCGCTTGCAGTGACTCAGAGAAAATTTAAAATCCAGATAAAGTAAAAATAAATAATATTTCATGTAATGGGAAATTCATGTAAATGTTTTTGAGTTTTGTTTTATCTTTCCTCAAATAGTCATAATCTAAAGACATTATTCCAGGTCTCTTTCGAGAAGTAATTTTATCCTTTATCTTGTTTAAGTTTGAGTTTTTAAAATTAGTATTGAATTTTCATTTTCATTAAACTTTATTTAAGTAATTTTTTTTTTGTTTCGTCGACAAATGGGCTGTGTTTAATCTTATTTTCTAATTCTCTCCTACAAACTATGTCTAGTTCTTTTAATTGTGATTTGGCAAACCTTATATTATTCTTTAAACATGGATAGCTATAAATAATATTTTTACACAAACACTGCACATTTTTGTAATAGTGACACGTCTGGCAAGAAGAAAGTGATTCTTATGTTAGAAGAATATCAGGAATTTCGTTCTGCTAATATATGTATATATATGTAATACAAAATATATAAGATCTGAGCTAAGAAAGATTGATTGAGTAACAGTGCTTATTGCGAAAAAGAAGCCACAGTAAAAAATAAATAAAATAAAAAAAAATAATCACGAAGATTCACGCAATGCACAGAGAACGTTTTGTCGTCACACTGCAACCGCGGATTCTACAGGAGGGCCGGTGAGTGTAGCTAATGTGCATTGGCCAATACAAATCTGCATTTTCATACATTCCTACGCGACACAAAGCACAAATTTTTTTTTTTAGACAACTGCCAATGAAATAAACTGGAATCAAAAGTCGAATGTGTCCACCATGCTGGAAAGAGAATTTACATGTTTCATAAAAGGTAGAGAAACATAAGAATAAATTTTGGCCGCCCATGTCTAAAGGATTTGTAGGTGAAAAGGCAAATTTGCTAAGGCTGGCTTTAGTTAACGATCCACAGTCTTCATTTTTCAATTTTTATTTATAAAATTTCACATGCCACTTCTAAATGTAATATAAGAAGCTTAGTTATTCATTTATTAATTTTAAAAGTTGTGGGCGCTAGAGTGCATACAGAATGATATATATATATATACATTTCTGTATGCACTCTAGCGTCCACAATTTTTAATACGATTAAACCAAATACGGTATTTAAGCTTCATATTTCATCTCCTAAAAAAATGTATTAATGGTTGAAATCGGTCATGGCGAAGGGAGGATTTAGAGGAAGAGAAAAATTTAATATTTTAATATCTTCTTTATTATTACTATTAAAAATAAATAAAAGTTTTAAACCAAATAGTCGTAATATAATCGTGTTTTCTTTCTATTGTATTTTTAAAAAAGTGCATACTAAGAAATATATTTAAGAATTTAATTTAGAGAGTTGAGCAGACCCTTTTATTTTCAAATATTGAAAGTATCTTTTTAGTCTGTGTTTAGTCTTTTCATTGCAAATCTTCGAAGTTTGAAATCGGATGAGAAGGGGAAGTTAAGGGAATACCAAAATTTATAACTATAATAAAAACTTTGCAATTTCAGTAATGAAAAAGTTTAATAACCTTAAAATATAATTTTCTAACGTTTATATTTTTTACAATTTTAATGAAAAACATTTCCTAAGGAATAAATTTACGAATTTAATTATGATGGATGAGCTTTTCTCCTCACTCTCATTTTTTTTTTTTTATTCCTCTCTTCGGCTTGTAAATTAAACTTCCTTATTTTCCATTATTTCCATTTCTAATTAAATAAGCGGAATCTACTTTGATTACATAGCTCCTATGTGACGAACTTACGATACTTTCTGTTCTACCACAAAAATTCATGAAGGAATGCCCTCTTAAGCTAACTACCCCAAGCTAATCACTCCGGCTGAGGGTAGGCATTTATTTTTCGATAAAAGCCTGTACAGGTTGGTGCTCGAACCTGTATCGCCTGGTTTGGAAGAAACAGATATATCCTTTCGGCCTACCGGATGCTCTAATCAGTTAGATGGTCTCTCAAATGATAAATAGGATTCCTGAGCCTAGTTATTTCTGCAGATCACCAAAACTAATAGCAACAAAAAATTTCAGGAGTATCAGAGTTCTTCGCATAGAGTGCCACCAGCCAAGCACACTGACCTCGGGCAATTTATCTCCCCGGGCCTAGATTATATTATATGCCTCGATCCATCATAACCATACCCCCGACAATGGTCTATAATCAGTGGTAGGAGTCCTGGTAACCGGCTCCCCATAATGATGACTTCCGATCAGTGTGAGGGATCTCAGCACAAAATTATAACCGAATGTAAATAAGCCTTTTGGAACAGCGCTACAAATTACGCTGGGAACATTGCTTTAGTGAAAGCCGTTCTCGTAATTCCCCCTCTACATTCTCCCAATATTTACATTATAGCGCTTAAGGCTTGTAACTTTTTTTTTCTTTTTTATATGTTCAGAAAGTATAATCTAAAATCAATTTCTAAATTCAAATTAATAGAGTAATTACCTTCTTTAAGGTCACAAAAACACCTATTCTGGTACAAAAAAAAAAAATTATTATTTTTATATTAGAATTCTCTNTTTTATTTTATGTTTCACTAATTTTTTTTATACAAGAAGAATGGTAACATTAAAATGACAAATTATTCTGTTCTTGAATTTCCCATGAATTATATTTTTGTTATTTATAATGTCGTAATGATTTGTTCAAATACTGAGACATACCTGAAAATATCATTAATTCTTTTAGAGAGATAGTATTATTTGTTTTACTGGTTCTGTATTTGTTTAATGATGGAACCCTTATTTATTCAGTTGTAATAAAAACATGACAAAACCTGGAAAGGCAATAAATTATTAGTAATTTTTATATTTTTGCTTCACATTGTTCTATAAAAAAAAAACATTTTTCACACAATATCCAGTATTAAGATTCTTTTAGGGTTCTAGCTTGAAAACAATGAATAAAAAATTAAATAAATCCTGTCCGCAAATAATTGAATGACATCGTTGTGGCCTGAATCTTATGGGGAGAAAATTCTGAAAGTGGTAACTATTTTTTTCATTTTAATACATAAAAGGAGTATAATTGAATCAATGAGTATTTAAGTATTTTAAGAGTTTTACGAATTATATTTATTTAATAATGTATCTAGAAGATAAGCGGCCTCCCTATTTCTAATAAAGCTGAGTTTTAATAATTTCAGAAATGTAACTCAAATTAAAGGGGAGTTTGAAAATGGCGCACATTGTAAAATTGTAATTATACTTCTTATTATTTATTTATTTTCTTCAGCTTATCGCTATCATTTAGTGTTGATTTTCCGTTATATTTTTTTTAATAGCTTACAATAATTAAGATTTTTAAGAATATGAATAGAAGAATTGAACTTACTCTACTCCTCCCAAATAGTACTAGAGCCTCTTTTTTAGCAGATTTCTTGGGGAAAGATCAAGATATTACAGTTGGAACCATGACGAGACTTTTAAAAACTTAATATTTATAGACATATACAAATCTAGCATTATCTTTATTTAAAAAAAATTAATGTGTAATATAATATTGACATTCTAGAACGTTTTTCATAAGAACGCATATTAAGGAAGATATTAAGAAAGCAATTTCTAGTTTGGGGCGAAAGGACCTAATGAGTTATTAGGTATAATGGTAAAATTTTGACCTAATTAATTTTCGGATGAAATCAGAGAAGGGTGATAGGAAGGTTTAGAGACAATCAAAAATTTATTATAGCGATATCATTGTTCTTATTTCTGTTAGGTAAAAGTTAGAATATAATATGATAATATTTATTAAATTTATGTTTTATAACAACAAAAAAACGTTCGAGTAATAAGAAGACATTTAGGATAATAACTACAATAACTGATTATTACTCATCGAGTATAGAGCGAATTTTATTGGTCTTTTCTTACACAGTCATTGCTCTCTCTGGCTCAGAAGATACAATTCACCTACTCTCATTCATGTTCATCTGATTGACACATCGAAAATCTGTTTATTTTGTACTCCTATCGCGTTTCTTCATATATATGTGTGTCTGTCTGTGTGTGTATTTATATATATAAGTATATGTACTTACTTAAATTAAGTAGTAATAAAGATATAATAAAATTCTTAACACAGAATGGGATACAATGTTTAATAGCTGTAGCTTGACGAGTAAGTGTAGCTATTTTGAGGTATAGATAGCGGATCCTTCATATTTACGTCCAATTAAAGGATAAAGGGCTCATCCATATAAATTCAAACGCATGTGCATAAATAAGGCGGAAGAATAGGCTGGGTACGGGCTGACGACCCAGCTACATTACCGGAATCCGGTCGTAGCCGCGTGGAACCGTCGGCAGTTAGGCGAGCCTAGAGAGCCAGACAACAATAGGCCCTCAGGCCTATAATAAAGGAGTTATAGGGCCTACACAAGGGCGACCAGAAACTATACATCGATCAATCGGGGTACCTGGAGCCCTTGGATCATGAGACATTACTCAGGATCTACAGGGAACATGATGTCTTGGTATGAAATATTTTTAGTATTTAGTTTTCAATAAAAGGGATGTAAACAAAAACAAAAAATACAGTTTCACAAATTCAACATTTCCAATAAACGTTTTAATTCGATTTAATACCATTCGACTTCTTCAAGAAGAATGACAGAGACTACGAAATTCTTCTAATTTTAAGGAAGTGTTGAAAAAAAAAAATTTCACAGCCGCTGAAGCAACTCGAGAAATTATTTAATATGAAGGTGGAGGAGTCCTAGATAGCTCATTGATAAATAAAGATTGATAAATATAGCAGTGGAAATACGACATTGGAAAGAAAAGAGGGCTCTTGGCGACTATAAATGGATATTGATGAAGTTCTGTAGGAAGCTGTTGTGTCAAATCCATCCACAAGTACTCGCCAACTTCTCAGGGTGTGTGGTGTGTCGAAAGATACTGTTAATCGTCATCTATACTCCATAATGTAGGCGAAAAAGAGTCAGTAGACCGTTCCCTCACGAACTTACTCCTCAGCAATCAGCTAAGAGGTCAGAAATTTGTGAAAATATATTGAAAGACCCTCCTAATATGAGATTTTATCGAAATTTTGTCCTCTATGATGAAAAGTGTGTTTTCTATATACTCAAAGCATACCCAAAGCATCAGCTAGATCGCGGGCATACTGTTTCTCCTACTGCTGCAAGGGGGCAATTTAAAAAAGAAAATATCCATGATTTACATTTTTCGGTATTTCGAAGGTTTTATATTTCAAGAATTTGTTCCTCATTGAAGATCTATGAATTCTGGACAATATTGTCAACAACTGAAAAGATTTTACACATCACATTTCAGGTAATCCCCCACTCTTATTGGTCTGGTTTTGTTCAATAACGAACTTATCTTTTTTCTTTTTAATTGAAAAGCTACTTGCCGATTTCCATTAAGAAAAACTGAAAACTTTGGCTTCTAGAGCGCTAACAGACAGACACACACTCACAAACAAGAAAGAACGAACCCAAAAATACACACACCCACTCTAACACAAATTCATTTTATACAAAATAAATATGTGTGAGATATATTTAGTTATATGAGATATAGTTATTAAAATTTATATATATATATAATAAATAAAATTTGTATACATACATATGTATCTAATAACATTATGGTATCTAATAAGATCTGAGGAAAATTTTCCAGAAAACAGTCAGGAGCTATTTTTCCTGGGAATTGGCTAACAGAGAATCGTCTACTTATGTATGCGAGGTATGAGGAGGCTTCAATAAGACTGCAAGTTCATAGTGGGTTCTTGACAACGAATTCCTTCGAGATAACGTCTCAGAAAATAAAGCAAGCCCATTTTGAAAACACCAAAAGAAAAGGGAACTCGTCCAACTTGTCCCCAAGGACCATCCGAAGAGTCCACAACCTGTTTCTGNAAAAAAAAAAAAAAATTCCCAGAGCTATAAATCACATAGGAACCGGTTTCATGTATCGAAAAATGTCTATAGTACCATGCAGACAGAGGTAAAATATCGACTCATATTCCTCGTACAGAAAATACATCATGTGAACCTCCTCAGCTATATATGATAACAATATAAAATATTAACAAAACACCACCCTGAATGTAAAAAAATAAAAAACAAAGAAACATTGCGTAAAGAGAAATGTGTTGAGTTTTTACTTTTAAAAATATCTCTTTACTCAAAAAAATATTTCAAAGATTTGGTTCATTAATAAATAGCTTCCTTTCCTTTAAAATCAATACATTTATCATTACTTTTTAACATATATTTTTTTAAACACTGAGATATAGCAGAGTTTCCTTACCAATGTCAGTTCCATAAAGCAAATTTTTTCGTTTAATTTCTGCGGATCTTTACCGATCATACAAAAAGAGAAGTTAAATATATACCTCCTTAAAATGTTATATATATGTACACCAATGTTCATTTTCAGATGGTTCAAATGTTTTCTTGCTTAAACGATTGATGTGAGAGAAAAAATTAAAAGGAAAAATTCGTCGTCCTTATCCTCCAGTTACAGAATGTGTGACTTAGCTGTAAGCATACGAGATGGGTGGAGGTCCTTTTGGATATATACTTTTGTAGGGGTTGCAAATGACCCCCTAATTACACATACATTAACGACATTTCCCCTCATTGACTTCTCCATTGTGTTTGACCGATTAGTCATTTACTCTCATCTATGTACCTACATGACATGAAATATACATGTGATCTGCTTAGGTTATGAAGCCCCTGCGAGACTGATTTTTTTTTTTTTTAGGAACCCATATTGGAAAATATTTTTCTTGAGATGAGTTTTAGGAGATAAACGTTTCTGAAAATATTGTTCAAAATTAAATAATGTTGATTTCGATAATAAAATGTTCAGTCAAACAATTTCTACTAGGAAGATTAAGCAGACTTCTCTATATGAACAATTATTATTTATATAAATATATTTTTTTTTATAACTCTTTCTAAACTCAAACTTATTAGGATTTAAAAATTAGCTATTATAAATTATTTGACCTTGGGAAAACCTTTTTGAATTCATTTTGTTCCCTTGTTCAACTCTTTAGGTCCAATAAGAAGCCATCCTGTTTCGAACATCCAAGGGTCACTGGGTGTGCTTTATTTTCTCGATAAAACCTTAAAACAGGCCTTGAATAATACAGATGGATTCCTTGAGACACAGCTAATCAACGTTAATATTACATTCATAAAATTTGAAGGACTTTTTCGATATTGATGTTTGTTAATTTTAGCTACTCCTATGCTGAGAGTAAAATACCTGATTGTTAAATTTTTTTTTGCTCCATGTTGGTGATCTGTATGTAATGCGCGTCTAGCGGAATAAGTTCGAAAATAGTTCAGATAGGATCATTTAATTCGCTTGAGGAGAACGATTATCAGAATGTTTTGAATTTCACCTCCGCAAATATCCGTGTAAGTAAACTTTAGAAGAACTTGAGAAAATAGTACAAAAAATACACTTATACCCTGGAAAAAGTCCACGACCTAAAACCAGTTTTCCTTGTAAGAAGAAAACAAGACGGCACTCTGGCAAAACGTGAAGGAGCTTTTCTTAACCCCTCGAACGATCTAACATAAATCAGATTCTGATCAGTGCTGTAACGTCCGAAAATATGTGACGGACCCTTCCAGATTGCCAGTCCACCAGCTTATGTCCTAAGGGCCATCACAGCAAACACTGTGAGGAAATTGTAATTGAACCTCTCATCAATGTGGAATTAGCGAATTTGCTTGTCCGGTAGTCTGTAGAAGACATAAGAGAAAAAAATTAGACTGATTCGCTCTTAAGGGCTAAAAGTAGAATGAATAGAAAAGAGAAGCTAGCTAACACTAACTCTGGGAATGGGTGCCGACATCTTCCTATGGCATACTTTCCTTTGCCATGGAGCTGACCTTTGCTGAGATGCACTGTAAAAATTGATTATTTATATTGTTAGCTTATGTTTCTGTTTACCTTGTAAGAATTGATGAAGGAGGGTCGGTTTTGGAGAACCTCCAATTACCGAGGAGCTAGAAAGGAATGTTGGGTTAGCAAAATTCAAATTATTACATTCGTTATTCATCGGATTCGTGTACGGGAATAGATTAATATTCAAGCGAAATTGCTTTCTGTATCTCCTTTAATGTCAATATGTTTACGGTACTCGACAAAGTTGTAAATGTAAAAGTCCGTGTCTGCCCTTTGCTGAGTTAATCCCCTGAGACAACAAATCATAGCCGCAATTTCGATTCATTAACATTTTAGTGGCTCGTAGAAGTCGGAAGATTGGAGTAGTGACGGGTGATAAAATTAACTTTTCCTTGTGCACTTTAGCGAAAGAAATTGCTTTTGAAACAACCCCGCCTCATCACGACTCATTTTCCCCATGAGCGCACACTTTTAATATTGGAGGGGTGGGGGGTATCAAAACCTGACAACACCATCCCCCCCCCCCAATAAGTCTTGGATTTCAAGGGGTCATTCATTTTTTCCATAACACCCACAGTTAAATACGTTTCATCTTAAAAGTCGAAGAAGACGACCACAGGAGGAATCATTCTCGCTGGGCTTACTCTTGTCGATGGTGGGGGGGGGGCTGGTGAAGTGCTCAACACTGCTAATAAATTCTTAAATATATATATTCCAAAATTTAGTAGAATAAATGTTGCAAAATTAAATGTCAACACATATATTTTGTGAATGTATATACACACATATAATTTCAGGTGAATAATCTAAAGGGTTATTATCACTACCAATGAATATAGAACTATCATACCTTCTATTATCCGTCTTTATTGGTTTCTGAAAACCATCTTCTGTTGGCGAGCGCTTTCGGGCATTGTCCATCTTCGTGGCCGAATACATGTGTTCACTGTCACTGTCTGTATTCAACTGCCCCAGACGACACATTCAACGACAGACGACACACAAACCGACAACAAAGCAAAATAAAAATAAGACAGTATAATCCATAGACACTATCAAACACAAACATATTTACAAAATTAAAAAACTTCGGAACACCTCAACAAAGGAGATTACAACTAATTCCTGCTACAACTAATTCTTGAAATAATGGACACCGACCCTTATAACTCCCGCGTTTGACAGACCTTATCGCCGACAAAGCGATATTTATAGCTAAACGACTCTTATACCTGACGCATCTGACCAACTCACAGAATACAAACGCAGTTGAATACAGTGACAGTGAACACATGTATTCGGCCATGAGGATGGACAATGTCCGAAAGCGCTCGCAAACAGAAGATGGTTTGCAGAAACCAATGAAGACGGATAATAGAAGGTATGATAGACATATAATTTCGATCAGACAATATTTTTAGCTTGCTTCTCTAGTGGAGTTGTGTTCAAATCTGGTACTATAAGATATATATATATCTTATATTTCTTAGGGACCCGATAGTAACATGACGTGAGAGTACAAGATTTGAACACATCTCCACTAGAGAAGCTAAAAATATGGTCTGCTCATAATTATGTGTGTGTATTATACATTCACAAGATATATGTGTTGACATATTTGTGTAAAATCTAATTTTTCAACATTCATGTTCTATAACTCTTTTATAAAGAGACGTCCGTCGTGAAAGAACGGCATAATCTAGGCATATATGTGTATATAAATATAAGTATATATATATA
>KZ809073.1:108901-127562 GCA_000696205.2 Oncopeltus fasciatus | reverse complement strand
ATATATTTGCTTGTACGTGTTCTTTCGTCCTCAGTTTTTAAATATAAAAAATTAATTCGGTATTCAAGCTTCTTTTTGAACAAGGTTGTGCATGAGTTCGTAATGATTTTATCTTCGATGCCTTTAAAGTCTTAGTATATTCGTCATTATTAGCAGTATGAAAGAAAAAAATGTAAGCAACAAAATAGATTTTATATGTGTAGTTTTATAACATATATATTCAGTAACATTTTTTAAAACGAATTTAAAAAAATATATTTGAATATGCATTTTCGAGTATTGCACGGGTTCCCTTACTTCTATAATATAGAAAAACAATTCTATATATTACTATGTACATCCACATAATAACAATTTGCATTAACAATTCATTATACCTCACCATGACCTATTACTAAGAAATTCTTCTTCTTGAAAATATCTTCCCACTTCTAAAAATATCTCTTTGGCGTTAATGACCATAGGTTGACACGCCATTAAAAAAAAAGAATTCTGATTTATCGTCTTTGCATTAACAACCCTTTAACTAATTTATTTTTTGGTTGAACGAGGAAAATGGAGGGGGGAGTTAGGAGAAGACCGTAATTTAACATCAAAATTTCTCCTTGTTATTTTAGTTACGAAAAAGAAATTAGAACTAGTGCTAGTGTTGGAAATTAATAATTTCATAACATCATAATACATAATATGTATTGTAGTATCTAGGATTTAGGGAGGGGCTGTCTACAGGGATAGAGGATTAATGTTTCGATTCTCTTCAGGCGTTTCTTGAGGGGACCCAAACGATTCCTTATTCCTCAAAAGATCGTGAGTAAAATGTCTCCATCTTTATATTTATCTGTAGTTCCGAGAATACTGAGCAAATACTGAGATGTCTTCAGTTCCCGGGTTAGTGGAGCAGAGTAAAGAACGATTCAGGCTCCCGAACGGGTGCTGCCTGACGGGTATTAGTTCTGAGTCCCGGCTCAAGATCTGTCCGGATCAGTGGCTGGCTAGCTGCTCAATGTTCCCCTGAGAAATTGATGTCTCCCCCTGAAGAATGAATGGTCATTTCAACAGCAGATTTCAAGCACGCCCCTGCCCCCTCTTTCTATCTCTCCGTCTTACTTCTTCAGCTGAAAGAATGATGGCACTTGTTCGTGAGAATAACCCCTCCACTCCTAAGCGTAATTTCGAAACTAGAACAGTTTTCTCGATATTCATCACTTCCTCTTCTCAAATAATTATACAATTCAGTATATTTTTCAATTAAATATACACTAAACTTACTAGTTTTAACAATTTACGCTCATATCATTTAAGTATTGGATAAATTTATATTTTAATCAAAAATATGTCCTGCATCTATTGTTTTAAGGTTAAGGTGAATTTTAAAAATACATAAACCAGGAAATTAATAATATATATAACCTTCTTTCAACTCAAGAACAGTTAATTTAATAAAACATTTGGTTATTTCATATTAAATTGGACATTATTTCAATACAATTTCCATATTACAAACTTAAATTATCGGAATCATTAAAAACCAAATGGCAAAAATTAGTTTTGAATTAGATTTTAAGGAAATCATATCGCTGCAAGAAATTTTTTAAACAAATTATCTGTTTTATTAAACTAATTTTTTAGGAGAAAAATTCTGAATATTTCCTATATTTCTGCATATACTTTACTTTTACCCCCTATAAACGATAAATATTTAGATAATTTTAATTCTAAATTTTCACTAGTGTGAAGTCATCTTACCGCCAATGTTTGGAAAGTGGTATAGGCACTTTTTACTTCGATTGATATCGATATCTAATAAGTTATGACAACTGTGCGTAACGTCCCAGTAAGGTTTCAAATCCTTATTGATCTATGACTCGTGCCTCGTATAAATGGGGTTTTCACTGCCCAATCATATTCAGTATCCCATACTTCATCTTGTTACGGATTAGGGAATATTTCATTAGCCATGTCCATAAAAAATTTTTTTTTTTATATGATTTCCTAGCTCCTTCATTTCGTCCTATCCACGATCTTTGACTTTGCTGTAACATCATTTTATCTCATCTTTACTTCTACATTCTTCGACAGTAGTGATTGTAAGTAGAATGTTCTCTCTTTTGGTTTTTTTTTTTTTTCATTCGTGCTCTCTCATTTTATATTGCTTTATTTCTCATTTATATTGTCCCAAATCAATGTTTTGTTACCCTTTAGAAATTTATATATCTTAAAAGTTTGTTGAAATGTGGAGAAACAGTTTTTAAAAAAACGAAATTGTGTTTGTGAGTGAATCTTTCTGTATGTACAAAAGCGCCCACAACCTTTATAGGGGATCACCATCTTGGTTCTGCTTAGTTTGAGCAGTTCGCTAAGGAAAAATAAATTTTATTTCTTTGAAAATGGTGGGATCAGAGTAAATAACTGACCAATAAGCTATAACTAAATGGCATATAGGAACAGGGCTTGTGGGGGGATAAGGCTTAATCAATAAAGATCCTTTGTCCATATAAATGTGTGTGTGTAGTGATGTTTCAAATGGACATTTATAATAATTATCTATTGGCTTTAGTGTTGTACATAAAAATGTTCATACAATTCATGCAAAAACATCATATTTTTTTTTTCAAAATGAAGAGCGGAATGGGCACTGTCGCGGCGAGGTGGGTCCGAGAGCTGGCGGGCGAGCGAAGGTCGATCCAAGCCGCGCATACAAAATCACTGTCCGGAGGGCCTATCTCCCGTGACAGCTCCCAGAAAGAAGAAGCCAGCAGAAAGAAGTGCTCAGGGCCGACACGCCAATCTCTGACCGTCCCAGTCAGCAGGGGCTATCCATTCCTGCACAGATAGGGAATAGTCAGAGATGAACTCCCTCCATCCTCCTTCCCAATCCACTGAGCTACCCCTTCTCTTCAGGAATTCGACAACCCTCTTTTTATCCACCCACCCACCCNGATAAAAAACCACAACATAATAAAATATTTATAACTTTAAACAAGTTTCATCTCTCAAAACCGGACATTATCTGACACAGAACATTGTACTACCTGAAGGGCTGAATATTTCTCTTTCCACAAGAAAAATAATTATCAGTAGTACATTTAAAATGTATAATTATAATATTAGCTGTTTATTGTTAGAAATCGGTCGATGAGAATTTCAGGACGATTTAAATCATATGATATAAAATGTGAATATTTCTTAAGTAAAATAAGTGTTAGGAAATAATGCTTAGAGTTTAAGAAGAACAGAATTATTTCCGTGGTTATTACAGAAAAAATAGGAGGTGGGTGTCGGTCACGGGAATTAGAAATCTAAATTAAAATGCCAACAGTTACTTCTTCAAGGCCTACTTTATAACAGGATATGACAGAATATAAAAGACGAGTCATATGGTTACAAAATAAATAATCATTTAAAATACAATGCTTATAAGTAGTCTAATATTGAAATTACTATTATATAAATAATGTGAGTTAATAAAATAAATAATTTTAGCTAAAAAAAAATATGCCTAATATATTAAAAATAACAATGAAATTCAAATATTTAAAAATTTACATCAAAGTCGGCAACTTCATTGCTTCTGTTCAAAAATGGCTAGACTGGTCACAGGTCCTTACTTATCACATCTCGTCTGTCCTTATCTCCTACTCCCACCTTCCACCCCCCTTCGGCACACTCGTCTAAATTCGTGCTTTCTTCCCACTCCCTCTCAAAATATTTTAACATATTCACCTGTTAATTGAGTATCCTGTTTATAATTTAATAATTTGTTTTGTTTTGTTGCATTTGAATTTTTCTATATATTAAAAAATAGTGCTTGTAAACTAATTTTAAATTTACCAACACTTCTTCCGTGTTCAACCGTGTCTTGGAGTTTTTAGGTGCCAAGCTTTCGCACATCATGTGATGGCTTCTTCAGGGCTGAATGGAGAATAATTTTAAATTTCTTCATTATATTATATTATTGATTTTTTTCTTTTACATTCTCCCAAAACAATTGGGCCCTGGTAGTTCTGGGAGGGGAGGAACCGGCTGGAAGTAGCTGGAAGTCTCAATAACTAATTATGCATAATATTCATTGAATCGCTTTCTTGGTCAACCAACCAAGCAACAGTCCACCGCACAAACCAATCCTTTCCTCTTGAGTCAAGGACAGCTTCTCACCTGTTACAGCAGCACCCCCATCTTAGAGAAGCATCCTGTTTAATAATTCTTTAGTAAATGGAATTTAAACATAAATAATTTAAAAGAATTTAGATCAATTTTCAACTATGGAAGGGTTCTTCTAACAATGCGATATTCACCTGTATATCTTTCCAATTCCATACGTTCTCTTGGCTTTCAATTTGACAAGCAATTTAGAATGAACAATTTAAAATTCAAAGAGAATAACTCAACAGGCAATGGGAATTACTATACTGACTTATAAGCTGGATCTTGCAGCTAAAATCAAAAATCGAAATTATTCTCAATAAGACTTTACGCAACAAGTCAGTAGATATGAAGCAGAACTGTGAAAAGCAATAACCAATCTATGATCCAACATATCGAATTCTTCAAATCTATAAACCATAGAGTAGCTATAAATAATCCGTATTTTGTGACAAATTCTGTCCTCCACTATGATTTTCGCTCTATTTCCATTCCCTTCACATTCTTACACAGTTAATTCCTATTTTTGATCCCAGGTACAAGGATCTATTCTATCGTCCTCTGTGTCGGTCTTCTGTCTAGATCCATTATTAACTTAACTCAAATGAAGATGGCCTTCTGAAGCCGGGTCAAAGTGCCTTCATATACTTCGAATTAGATCAATAAACAAGCCTTTCTGACATATTTTTTAGTCTTATATTTAAGAAAATTTGCTAAAACAGATAGTCATTTTTAAATATCAGAAAGTGAAACAAATGCAAGTGTGCTTCCTTGAACAGCAGTTCCACATTCCTTCTAATAACTCCTTGTACCTGGGATCAAATAAAGATGCCATTCTTCATGTATACCTTGGAATTACAAATTAATAGTTTGGAATCCAGGGGATCATAGGCTAATCAAGCAGCTAATAACAATGGCTGTGAGAATAAATAATCATAACTGAAAAAAAACAACAAAATAACTGGCATATTAGAATTATAAATTTCGGTTTCCCTCTAAAACCCCCTTCCTCCCTTTAGGATCCGATTAAAATCAGAAATAAATTCATTCATGCCAGAAATAAATCCATGTTCCTAAATACCGAATTTATTTGTACATTTTTAAAATAACACGCCTTCCCAATTCTCGAAACTTTATAGTATTGTTTGGAGTAAGGAATTTAAAATACATTTTTTTGTCCAACATATTGATGTGCTTTTCTAAAAATATAAAACATTATTTTGTCAATTGCTAAAATTTTCCGAAAGAAATAGTCACCCGGTTTAAAAATAAACTTTCATAGAATTAAATACATTATTCGAAATATATATTCTGTTGTGTACACCTATGTCTCCTCATCGGTCATGTATCAGATAGAGTGGAGGATCGTGTTGACAAGCATGGAAACAAACAGCAAGATATATTAACTAATAACATCAATCAAACACTCTGACAGGAAATCGTTCATTTCCCGCTTATTGCAATGGCTTACTCTGTAAAATCTCTCCTGGTCTCTTTCGATTTGCACAGTGTGAAAGCATTAGTCACATACACCCGTGTCACTTAAGAAAGCCAAGGCTACAAAAACTATCTGTGATTTACGTATCTCCAACATATTAAAAATGCAAGAAAGAAATAAGTTCGCCAAGCAAGATAAGTGAAATCTAAACAGATTTTCCATGTGTCACTGTTAAAGATGGATATAATTAAAATTAATGTAAAAATTATATCGTATAAGTCAGAGAGGAAGGACCGCTAGGGAAGCACTCATCGTAGTAAGAAAAAAATTATGGAAAATACAACTAGGAANGAAACAAATGCAAGTGTGCTTCCTTGAACAGCAGTTCCACATTCCTTCTAATAACTCCTTGTACCTGGGATCAAATAAAGATGCCATTCTTCATGTATACCTTGGAATTACAAATTAATAGTTTGGAATCCAGGGGATCATAGGCTAATCAAGCAGCTAATAACAATGGCTGTGAGAATAAATAATCATAACTGAAAAAAAACAACAAAATAACTGGCATATTAGAATTATAAATTTCGGTTTCCCTCTAAAACCCCCTTCCTCCCTTTAGGATCCGATTAAAATCAGAAATAAATTCATTCATGCCAGAAATAAATTCATGTTCCTAAATACCATTTTTTTGTACATTTTAAAAATAACAGGGCCTTTCCAATTCTCAAAACTCTATAGCATTGTTTGGAGTAAGGAATTTAGTAAGGACAAAGGGTAATAAAAAGAAATTATAACAAATAATAAGAAATTATTTTATGCAATCATATTGATTGCATTATTTTTTTAAATTTATTACTTTATTTTGCAAAAAAAAAATAGGTTAGCTGCAGAAAATATTTATTTATAGTTTGTCATAATTTTCAACCCCAGACATAAAAAAAGGTTCTCTTGGCAGATTTTCATGAAATATTATTCAATATTGTATCACTATTTTTAATGATTCAAATTTATTATAATTAGTAAAATTTTATTTACTTATTAAGTAGTTCAAATAGTGACTATCCATGTAGCTTTTCTTGGTTGTTCTTTGTTATCGCCATTTTTCCTACTGAATGTTTAAGGCCTTAAATCGTTTCGCGTTAGCTGAGACTTCTGGAGAAGAAAGGATTCAAAAGATTGAGAGAATATATTTATCACTTCTCCACGAAACTCAAGTAAAAAAACATGAAAATGTTCTAGAATCTCTCAAAATGATGTTTTTTAAACCACTTTTAATAAAGGAACATTTACGATCCCATAAATCTAGGCGTTCCTTAAATATTTCAGGCTGAAAATGCCTGCCCTCTGAATTCCACACTTTGCCTTCCATTCTAATCAAAATGAAGAAAACCATTTTAAGTATCATAATCATTGCAGTGATAAAAATATTAACTAGATTTTTTTTTAGCTAATGTTTTGAAATGAGGGAAATGAGACTTTATTTTTTAAAATAAATTTTATTTTGATAACCGAAGAATTTCATTTATTCATTAATAGGTATAAATTGAAAAAATTGAACGCCTATTTACTAGCTCTAATGAAAGTAACAACAATTTCTAATTTTATTTATTCCATTTGATATTGCTATTTAAAGGAATCGGGTATATTTTTATTTCAACCGCCATAGTATTAATTAATAATAATGAATAAAACATGGTACATAGTTATTTATATGAAGCTCCCTCAATATCAGCTGTTATCATAACCAGCTGTAATCACCATTTGTCTAACATAAAATTTAAATCATGTATAGAGAACGAAAATCAGAACCACTGAACATTAATCTATTGTTCTAAGATGATTTTAGTTGGGGTTCGGTCGNGGTACACCATCTACCCGCGGGTTATGGTAACAATATATCTGCGGACGTTGTGCTCCGAGGAGCTTTACAAATGAAGTAACCGGTGAGGCATAACCGGCGTTTATATGATGTATGACACAAGTACACAGGTGTGTCATTGAGAACTTAAATCTAACATATTCTGTCTAATAATTATTTACATATGTACAAATTGAGCGGGGAGTCATTCCGCTGTATCGATGTAGTTGGCAGTAGACTCAGATCCCTACCAACAGCTAGGTAATTGAGGTGGTACTATATCCCTGAACAAGAGATTTAGACAGTTTTTAAGGCTGCCATAGAACTTGACATGCCTCCTGCGCAGGATGTCTCGTATTGAGGGGAGTTCAAGTTCCTCGTGGATGTGGGAGGTCTTGGCGCGCTGGAGAGAGGTCCCACGGGCTATCTTCCGTAGCATTTTGGAAGGACTGAAGTGATTGGAGCGTGGATGGAGCCAACCACTTCATGACAGGCGCGCCGTAGAGCAGTGTCGGCCTGACAACTGCTTTGTAAACCTGTAACTTAAGTCTAAGTGACATGTTCTGGGAGCGTAGTAGGTGGTGTAACCTGTAGGAATAAAACATGGTACATAGTTATTTATATGAAGCTCCCTCAGTATCAGCTGTTATCATAACCAGCTGTAGTCACCATTTGTCTAACATAAAATTTAAATCATGTATAGAGAACAGAAATCAGTACCACCGAACATATTAATCTATTGTATAAAAATAAACAATACATTGAAAAAAATATTTAAATTTTACGTACAAAATATAACTTATATCTAACATATAAAAATATACAGAGTTTCAAATTTAAATCAGAAATAATAAAATGAAATTATTATACTCTTTAAAAAACTTAATTTACCATTAAAAACTATTAATATTATTGATGAAGGCTAAATATATAAAGAATAAAGAATTTGTGCACTCCTATGAGTGCTAATGTCTATACATTAACACTATAAAATATTTTTATTAAAAAAATAACTTAAAAGATTGAAAAAGAAAAAAAAATTAATGTATTATGTTCTTTATCTATTATTTTCATTAATGACTATCAGGCTAAAGAGGATATGAATCATTTAATAAATTTATCCATATCTTAGCCACATAACTTATCATAAAACATGTATAAATCGGTAAAAAAAGGATTTCAAAAGTGGTTTATGGTTCTTAGGCCTCCTTGTACTTTCTTTATATTCACATACTTGCAAGATAAATAAAAAGCGAAAATAATTCTAGTCAAGGTAAGTTAACTGCCAACTGGTGCCAAATTTCCCCCGCATTTTCTTCGTGTCAGAGAAGGGAATCGGGAATAATGCCATTTGAAAGAGACGTTTCGGTAAGGTGAACGTGGACGTCGACAGGTCAGAACGAATCCACACGCTTCCGAAACGTGGTGTCTGCCTGATGCGGACAAGAACAAAACTGACCATGCAGGTGCCCTAAGCAGCCATGTGGGGTGGGGCGCGTAGTTTGCTGCTTTCTCGCAAATCCGCGGATAAGTGAGTTACCTCCGTGCACGGGTAATTCACGTGGTAACAGTTATTTCTCTACGCTAGCCAAACTTCCCGCAGATAACTGATCTCTCGTGATTTTATACACACTTGATTTTTATCAAGAATAAAAGCGTTAAATTTTATTGGTTTTATCATATTTCTATTAAAAAATTAATATTTACTATTTACAGATAAAATAAATCATTTAACACGTGAGTATCACTAGAACTATTTAAGATTGAGAAAAGAGCATTGTCTTTTTATCTTAAAGATCTTAATGTAATTGCGGTAAAATGCTTCATGAAGAGTGTTTTAAGACCATAAATACGTATTATCGATATTCGAGTTCTATATGTCCTCCAAAAATGAAAATAAAGATTAAATTAACATTAAAATTATAAGAAGATTTAAAAAGCATACATACATGAGTACTTGACAAGTCAGAAAAGCTTTCCATATGGATTGGACTACATTAGAGCTCTTGTGTACAATTATTTCCGTCCCCCCCACAAAAATAAAATAATAAATAAACAAATAAAATGAGAGAAAATGATTTAGAAAAATATAGTTTACGATAAAGGCAGCTTATTATAAAACTATGTTTCTTCAATTTGGGAGAATTCCTCTGATTTTCTGGATTCCTTTCTCAGCTAACACTCAATAGTGATGATTAAAGTTCACAATGATAGTCATTAATATTATTCAGATTCATCGTGTTTAAATATTCTATGTTTTTATATGGATTTTAAATGATGATCTTACAATTATTTGATGTGTAACATTAGTTTATACACTAAGATCGAGTAGGGTAGAGTAAGGTAGATTAATGTAGGGCAGTGTGGAGTAAAATAGACTAGGGTAAGTCAAAGAAGACTAGGGTAGGATAGTGTAACATAGACTAGGTAGATCATAGAAGACTAGGATAGGATAGTGTAACATAGACTGGGGTAGATCAAAGAAGACTAGGATAGGGTAGTGTAACATAGACTGGGGTAGGTCAAAGAAGACTAGGACAGGGTACTGTAACATAGACTGGGGTAGATCAAAGAAGACTAGGATAGGGTAGTGTAACATAGACTAGGGTAGGTCAAAGAAGACTAGGTTAGGGTAGTGTAACATAAACTGGGGTAGATCAAAGTAGACTAGTGGTAAAAAAAAGACTAGGATAGGGTAGGTAAAAAAAAGACTAGGATAGGGTAGTGCAACATAGACTGGGGTAGGTCAAAGAAGACTAGGATAGATAGAGTTGTGTAACATAGACTAGGATAGAGTTGTGTAACATAGACTAGGATAGAGTTGTGTAACATACACTGGGGTAGCTCAAAGAAGACTAGGATAGCTTCTTTGACCTACCCTAGTCTTCTTTGAGCTACCCCAGTGTATGTTACACAACTCTATCCTAGTCTATGTTACACAACTCTATCCTAGTCTATGTTACACAACTCTATCTATCCTAGTCTTCTTTGACCTACCCCAGTCTATGTTACACTACCCTATCCTAGTCTTCTTTGATCTACCCCAGTCTATGTTACACTATCCTATCCTAGTCTTCTATGATCTACCTAGTCTATGTTACACTATCCTACCCTAGTCTTCTTTGACTTACCCTAGTCTATTTTACTCCACACTGCCCTACATTAATCTACCTTACTCTACCCTACTCGATCTTAGTGTATAAACTAATGTTACACATCAAATATTTGTATATTTGTATCAAATATTTTACATCTACTAGAATATCCATATAAAAATATAGAATATTTAAACACGATAAATCTGAATAATATTAATGACTGTCATTGTGCACTTTAAACATCACTATTGAGTGCTGGCTGAGAAAATATCCAGAAAATCAGAGGAATTCTCCCAAATTGAAGAAACCTAGTTCTATAATAAGATGCCTTCATCGTAAACTATATTTTTCTAAATCATTTTCTCTCATTTTATTTGTTTATTTATTATTTTATTTTTGTGGGGGGGACGGAAATAATTGTACACAAGAGCTCTAATGTAGTCNCCATCTTCAGGGCTGTAGAAATACAATGTCATGAGAATACAATAATAATTGACAATATTATAATATAGAATTACCAAAATGTAATGGGATATCAAAAGTATGAATGTAGAAAACTATGTAAGAGAATTTAAAAAACATGCAGGCAACAACTTATTAAAAAAAAATTGAATAACAGGCCCTTTTTACCTCCCCCCAACCCTTCCACAGCCCACGCTGTTTTCCTAAAAAATTATATTTCTTTTCAGTCATGGAAATGTGAACGTACGGACAGGACGTCCTCTCTCGTCTTCATTTATTTTTTCAATAAGTTGTAGCCTGCATATTTTTTAAATTCTCTTACATAGCTTTCTACATTCATACTTTTGATATCCCATTACATTATGGTAATTCTATGTTTTAATATTCTCAATTATTATTGTATTCTCATGACATTGTATTTTTACAGCCCCGAAGATGGCTTACAATGTAAGCCGAAACGTTCACGGANGATAGTGTAACATAGACTGGGGTAGATCAAAGAAGACTAGGATAGGGTAGTGTAACATAGACTGGGGTAGGTCAAAGAAGACTAGGACAGGGTACTGTAACATAGACTGGGGTAGATCAAAGAAGACTAGGATAGGGTAGTGTAACATAGACTAGGGTAGGTCAAAGAAGACTAGGTTAGGGTAGTGTAACATAAACTGGGGTAGATCAAAGTAGACTAGTGGTAAAAAAAAGACTAGGATAGGGTAGGTAAAAAAAAGACTAGGATAGGGTAGTGCAACATAGACTGGGGTAGGTCAAAGAAGACTAGGATAGATAGAGTTGTGTAACATAGACTAGGATAGAGTTGTGTAACATAGACTAGGATAGAGTTGTNTATTTCTTTAAGCTGATAATAACAAGATAATATTATGCAACTATGTATAAAACTGTGTAAGTAAATGAGAAATTGATAAAAATGAATTAAATGCCCTTAACAGATAATTTAACTTTCAAGTAATTTGTTATTATATGGAATAGGTTTTTTATTGCATATCATTGAACAAAACAAAGCAAAGAATTTGGGCAGCATAATGCGATTTTAAAAAGTTGCTTCAGTCCCTGACCAATTATATTTATGACAATAAAAAATATTTTCTACAACAAATAATTGTGTGTGTGTCTAGAAATATATATAGATGATGTATAAAATAGTTAATATTGTCCATGAATTTGAGCAAACAAATTGTGAAATACTAAATAATGAATGTAATCTATAAAATGTGTAATAAACCTGCATTACTTTAAAATACTCTTATACATTTTGGTATCCTTCCATTCTGTACTCCGACAACAGTTGGGAATAACATTTTCGGTTGTGTTGCGAAGTTCGTTGAAGAAGGACGAATCGGAGACAGGGGAAGAGCCCTTTCAAAGTTTAAGTAATTACAGAATGCCCTGTGAAAACAGAGCTCACATCGCCCCCCCCCCCCTTTTAAATTCCCGAAATAACAAAGCCTACTCCCCTTACTTAGCATACTTTTAGAAAAAAATAAGTTTACTAAATTCGTTACAGCTTATCGATGGGGATAAAAAGCAAAATATTTCAAGAAAGCCATATATATTTCTGAAGATATAAATTTCTCAAGAGTAATTTTTTTTTAAATTTAGATTTAAATTAGTTACATTAGATCCAGATTGCCATTTTTAAAGCCTTGTAGAGAGGAATTTATAAACAACGGAAATGCGGAATAAATATATTTTATGTATTATTATTAGATGATTTTAGTTTGGGTTTGGTCAAGGTAGATCTAAAAAAAAAAACCAAATGAACAAAGGTGTATTTTTTATAAGATCATCTGCCAACGTTTCGGCTTACATTGTAAGCCATCTTCAGGGCAGTAGAAATACAAAGCCATGAGAATACAATAACAATTGACAATATTATAATACAGAATTACCATAATGTAATGTGATATCAAAAGTATGAATGTCTATGGAATAGACTTCTCGAGCCATCATGAAGCGTTCGTTCCATATCCGTGTAGACCAGACATTTCTCCCAAAATGTTTGACTCGAACTAAATTTCACAGATCTGTTAAATTTGTAAATATCCAAATATTCTGACAAGGATGTTCAGGTTTTTGATACCTTGTAGGAGCCATTTAAANTGTTTAGTCATGGAAATGTGAACTTAGGGACAGGACGTCCTCTCTCATCTTCATGATAGGTAGGTGTGGCAAATTACTGCTTTAATGATATTTCAATTTTTTTTTCTTGTCAATAAGTTGTTTGTTTGCATGTTTTTTCAAATTGGTTCTTTTTCAAATTGTTTTCATAAACTTTTAATTGTCTTACATAGCTTTCTACATTCATACTCTTGATATCACATTATATTATTATTCTCTATTACATTAATTTCAAATATTATTGTATTCTCATGACATTGTATTTCTACAGCTCTGAAGATGGCTTACTATGTAAGCCGAAACATTGGCAGATTTTTTTTTTAAATACACTTTTTTTTAATTTGTATTTTTTTAAATCTGCCTTAGCCGAATCCCAACTAAAATCATCTAATAATAATATTTACGGTCAAAAAACTCTCCATTTGAATATTTGATGTATGTTCCTTAAATTATTTGTTATTCAAACTTTATGAATAAACATATTTTGTGCTATTTTAACCTTTTTTTATCCATGAAAGTGCAACAGTATGTTCAGATTCGTCTAAGATTAAACTATATAATTGTCTTCGATATTTCTTCCAGAACCTCATAGGAAATTAACACAAAAAAAATCATTTATCTATATTTGTGTGTATGTGGGTGTGTGCTAATTATTGCTCAAGAATAAGTGTGGTGTTCACTCCAGATATTTTGAGCTGACAAAAATTTGTACAAAATATTATATCAGTGGGGTTGGTTTAAACTACTAAGTATTTTTAGATTCTTTGAAAGAATAAGGAAAATTGTAAGGAATAAATGCGAAAGATTATGAAATTTATGAAAAACATAAAGATGGCATTGTTGTTTAAGCTCTTCAAGAGGCGTCTATGCCCGTGAAAGTAATAGAGCAATCATTGTGTTATGAAACGTATTGTTCTTGTTTCTTAATCTTCCAACTTTCATAGCTCCAAAAAGGTGGAATTTTTTTAATTTAAAAAAATATTTTTCATACCTGAGGAATTATTCCATTATTTAATTCCGAAAATGAATTTCAAATATATCCAACTATTTTCAAACTGATCTTTATGATATATTTTTATTGCGGGAGACATTTTAAGGGTTACATTGCTTGTTTATTTTCTATTTGAGAATTAATTTGTTTCCCTTATCTGATATGCACTTTTATTTTCACCCATATATGAAGAACATGTGACATTCGCCCATTGCCTCTTAAGAAGATGCCGACGTCCGATTTGGTACTCCTTTGCAGGCCAGCTGAGTACAAAGACGTCCTTAATGTCTCGGATAATGTCCCAGGCCCTTTCGATAGCCACATCCCTTTGTCTGAAACTCACGCACTAATTAGACATGAAAAATAAAAGGTCTTACGATCGGCTGTCGGTTCCAAATTGAGTCTTGACAAAACAATGCCGAGAAACTTGCCTTACACAGCTTATTACACAGAGTATTTTGCTATGAGCAAATATTTTGTCTTTAAAAAACTATTATAGAATAAAAATATTGAATAAATATACCAATAACCTCAGAGAATAATGGTTTCTATTCTAATATCTTTTTAATGGCATTTCAACTACTGCTGGGTCATGTATGCCTTAACTTCTATAATATTACAGAATAATATCTAGCAAAACAGAATTAAAGGAAAAAACAAAAATTCAATATATAAGCCTCATGTTACCAAGATGAATCGTGAAAGTTGGAAAATGAAGAAACAATAACTTTTTTTTTTGGCTTCCTTGCATTTCTTGTAAAAAATTTCACATGGGATTAAATACCACAACTAAAATCATTATTTAAAAAAGAAATAACTTTTACAACACAATTATTGCACAACTATTTTCAGGTACAGAGACGCATCTTCAGGAGAATAAACTGCATATCCTGCTTTTGTTTATCATCATTCCAATACTGATCTAAACTTTTGAAGAAATAATTCTCCTTATGTCAAGATCTTTTGCCCTCATTCAATAATTTATATAACAGAAGGTCACTCTTTAGGAGGTAGGTAGGAGGGGGGAGGGATTAGTATATATTAGGATCCAGATAGTTGGAAGAAAAAAAATAAGAACGCCTAGAATACTACTTCAAGCAAATATCCTAGAGATTAGTTCCTTAAAAATTTACAAATTCGTCCGAAAAATTCAAATAAATTAAATAGTTTAAAAGAAATCTCACTTGTGTTTTATAAAATTTTAATGTTACTGTCAATGACTAATATATAGACAATATTTAACTTTGGTGTTCCTTTAAACCCCCTCCCCCATTCTCATTTTATTTAAGCAAAAAAAAAAATCGCTAATCAGATTATAAAATAAAAATAATTTGTTTCTTCAATTTTAAAAAAAGTAACACTATCCAACATATTAATATACGATTTTTATAAGAACATATATATAATATGATGTGTGTATGTATGCAACGTATTGGCTTAAAAACGGCTGGACCGATTTTGATGAAATTTTCAGGGAATCCTCAGAATATTCAGGCGGGTGACACTGTAAAGTCTGATTTTCAGAAATCACGCGGAGGGGCGTGGCAAAATCAAATTTTCATTTCCAATTTGCCTTAAATACATGTTTTTCTTTCTTGATTGAGCCCATATCTACACCATATTTAAATTATTCTGTGAAAAAACTTTATGATGGGTATTCTATGAATTTTTATTTGAAGGCCGTAAATTTAAATTTAATTTAAAAATTAACACATTCTAAATCGTGTGATAATACAACACTAAAGTTTGCTTAGGGCCAGCAACGGCAAAAAAAAAAAAAAATTTGGCAAAACGAAGTTTGCCGGGTCCGCTAGTTAATTATAGAATACAAATATTCTCAAAAAGATGAAAGTAAACTTATTAAAGTTATATTTTTGTTCCCGGGTCAAATATGGACACTATTAAAATCTGATTTTTCAGATATAACAAGAGTGCAAAGCTTGAAACTTTAGAATTAATTAAAGGCTTACATTTTACAAAGGCGCACCTCAAATCTCTTTACTCCAAATGGTGGATTTCACAACTCATCATACTTGTCTACGTACTTAAGATTATTTATTTTCGTATCCGCATTTATATGTAAGCCAAATTATGAAAGGCGACATAAGTCTTCATTAGCCAAGTGCTAATTTATTGTGAGTGGCACAGTGTGTGTGAACTGGTGACATGACAAAGATCGTCGACGTAACACTAAAAATAAAAAATAAAAAAATCCTGTAAGATGCTCGATCATATCTGTCGCTTACATCACAGACAACAAAATCCTACAGGTCGGCTCTCGATTAAAAAAATTTGCTCTTAAGCTAAAGAACGAATATGTATATCTTTCAATAGCATTTTTAAAAAAAGTATATTTATTAAAGAAAATTAAGTACATTATTTCATTGAGAACGCTAAAGCATCATTATCAAGTAAATATATATACATATTTATATTGAAANCCCAACTAAAATCATCTAATAATAATATTTACGGTCAAAAAACTCTCCATTTGAATATTTGATGTATGTTCCTTAAATTATTTGTTATTCAAACTTTATGAATAAACATATTTTGTGCTATTTTAACCTTTTTTTATCCATGAAAGTGCAACAGTATGTTCAGATTCGTCTAAGATTAAACTATATAATTGTCTTCGATATTTCTTCCAGAACCTCATAGGAAATTAACACAAAAAAAATCATTTATCTATATTTGTGTGTATGTGGGTGTGTGCTAATTATTGCTCAAGAATAAGTGTGGTGTTCACTCCAGATATTTTGAGCTGACAAAAATTTGTACAAAATATTATATCAGTGGGGTTGGTTTAAACTACTAAGTATTTTTAGATTCTTTGAAAGAATAAGGAAAATTGTAAGGAATAAATGCGAAAGATTATGAAATTTATGAAAAACATAAAGATGGCATTGTTGTTTAAGCTCTTCAAGAGGCGTCTATGCCCGTGAAAGTAATAGAGCAATCATTGTGTTATGAAACGTATTGTTCTTGTTTCTTAATCTTCCAACTTTCATAGCTCCAAAAAGGTGGAATTTTTTTAATTTAAAAAAATATTTTTCATACCTGAGGAATTATTCCATTATTTAATTCCGAAAATGAATTTCAAATATATCCAACTATTTTCAAACTGATCTTTATGATATATTTTTATTGCGGGAGACATTTTAAGGGTTACATTGCTTGTTTATTTTCTATTTGAGAATTAATTTGTTTCCCTTATCTGATATGCACTTTTATTTTCACCCATATATGAAGAACATGTGACATTCGCCCATTGCCTCTTAAGAAGATGCCGACGTCCGATTTGGTACTCCTTTGCAGGCCAGCTGAGTACAAAGACGTCCTTAATGTCTCGGATAATGTCCCAGGCCCTTTCGATAGCCACATCCCTTTGTCTGAAACTCACGCACTAATTAGACATGAAAAATAAAAGGTCTTACGATCGGCTGTCGGTTCCAAATTGAGTCTTGACAAAACAATGCCGAGAAACTTGCCTTACACAGCTTATTACACAGAGTATTTTGCTATGAGCAAATATTTTGTCTTTAAAAAACTATTATAGAATAAAAATATTGAATAAATATACCAATAACCTCAGAGAATAATGGTTTCTATTCTAATATCTTTTTAATGGCATTTCAACTACTGCTGGGTCATGTATGCCTTAACTTCTATAATATTACAGAATAATATCTAGCAAAACAGAATTAAAGGAAAAAACAAAAATTCAATATATAAGCCTCATGTTACCAAGATGAATCGTGAAAGTTGGAAAATGAAGAAACAATAACTTTTTTTTTTGGCTTCCTTGCATTTCTTGTAAAAAATTTCACATGGGATTAAATACCACAACTAAAATCATTATTTAAAAAAGAAATAACTTTTACAACACAATTATTGCACAACTATTTTCAGGTACAGAGACGCATCTTCAGGAGAATAAACTGCATATCCTGCTTTTGTTTATCATCATTCCAATACTGATCTAAACTTTTGAAGAAATAATTCTCCTTATGTCAAGATCTTTCGCCCTCATTCAATAATTTATATAACAGAAGGTCACTCATTAGGAGGTAGGTAGGAGGGGGGAGGGATTAGTATATATTAGGATCCAGATAGTTGGAAGAAAAAAAATAAGAACGCCTAGAATACTACTTCAAGCAAATATCCTAGAGATTAGTTCCTTAAAAATTTACAAATTCGTCCGAAAAATTCAAATAAATTAAATAGTTTAAAAGAAATCTCACTTGTGTTTTATAAAATTTTAATGTTACTGTCAATGACTAATATATAGACAATATTTAACTTTGGTGTTCCTTTAAACCCCCTCCCCCATTCTCATTTTATTTAAGCAAAAAAAAAAATCGCTAATCAGATTATAAAATAAAAATAATTTGTTTCTTCAATTTTAAAAAAAGTAACACTATCCAACATATTAATATACGATTTTTATAAGAACATATATATAATATGATGTGTGTATGTATGCAACGTATGGACTTTAAAACGGCGGGGCCGATTTTGATGAAATTTTC
>KZ809073.1:92286-105191 GCA_000696205.2 Oncopeltus fasciatus | reverse complement strand
AATTATTATTATAAAAAAAAGAAGAACTGCAATACAAAAATATTTATTAGCGTGTACTTCGCTTAATATCTGTGTTAATCTTTTGAGGATTGAGGATTGAGGATTTGAGAATTGAGGATTGAGGATTTTGAGGATTGGGGATTGAGGATTGAGGATTTTGAGGATTGAGGATTTGAGGATTGTGCAAATGGCAGTACTCCTAAATCACTATTTACAATTTTTTGTTTTGTTTTTTCTTTTTTTAATTATTACTAGGAAGTTTTGACAATAAGGAGGTCACGCGGCTATTTCCTATTCAGGCGACGTGGTGGGTTATCAGGATGATTAATGCTGTATTGAGTTTGGACTTGAGGATTGGGATGCATGGAAAGGTCTGAGTGGAATTTATTAAAACGGGTTGTATTGAAGTCTTTAACTAAAGGGATTTAGTTTAAAGGTCATTGTGGAGTAGTGAGTGGACGACGTAATAAGGTGCATCAACTATGATTATGAGAATTTTGGATTGGAAGGACTGTATTTTTTTGGATATTGGATGGTTTAGCAGTTCCCCACAATTCGACTCCATATTTCCAAATAGGTCTCAGTAGTGTCCTGTAAAGGGTGAGTTTGTTAGTCACAGTGTAAGTAAAGGCTAGTTTTTTAACACAGACACAGACTTGTGTTTTAACAGCTTGTAAAGTTGTCCAAATCTCCTATTTAGTTCCTGTCTTCTGATTTTTGTGTGTGCGTTCCATGTTAGCAAAAAGTCAAGATGAAAGCCCAGGTATCTGAAGCAGTCGAAAGTTAGAATAGGAATATCATTTTGCCAGGTTGTTTCTTCTTTAGTGTGAACGTAACATGACAGCATTTGCCTTCGTTGACCTTAATTCGCCAGCGCTGGCACCAACGCTGTATGTCCATGAGATGCCGTTTGAGTCTTTTTAGAAGTAATGCAATTTAAAAATACAAAAGGAAACTGAGCACTCAAAATATTATTAAATCTCAAAAAAATTATTTATAACATTTACATTGATATAATGTATAAAATAACGTATTAAACGTCGAAGAAGAATAACATTAAACCAATAGCAAAACAATTAGTTTTTTGAGCAGTTTTAAAAATATGATAAAGATGTTTTTAATCACTACTAGATTTGTGATATTCTTCGACTAATATTTTTTGATAATTAAAAACACCTTTGAAATATTTTTAAAACAGGATAAAAAAAACTCATTGTAATAGTACTACTTGAATTGAGATCTATCTAAATGATGAAGTATTGGTTCTCTAGGAGGACTGAAACACTGTAGGATTGTAACAGAAAAATTAGTTTCAGTAACTGTTTCCCTTGTTCCCAACAGATATTTATTTTTCACACACAGAGCTTTTCGGTTTAACGCCTCCAGCAGGTGCTAGTGACGCCATTGTCTGGATGAGAGCAGTGACGTTACAGGGAGACAATAGCGTCACTCTTCACTTAGCACCAGCTGAAATAGCTCTGTAAAAAAAAAAAAAAAATGTTAGTGGAAAGACAAAGGAAGCAGTTACTAGGTAGAGTAGGATACGCCCACTCCAACATCCCCCATGAACCACAATATTGACACTGCGCACTTAGCACCTGATGAAGGTGTAAAGCCGAAAATCTATGTAAGAAAAGAAAAATTGTTGAAAAACAAAAGAAGCAATAACTAGCAATTACTGGATATCCATATTGGATACGCCCACTCCTTCATCCTCCACCAACAACATAGTGTCACTACGCACTGTGTCACTTGCTGGAGGCGTAAAACCCATAAGATCTATTATAAAATTTTCGCTAAGCTCCTAGCACCTGATGAAGGTACAAAACCCTCTGAGAAAAAAACTTTTTTTGTGTGAAGTAGTGAATAAGCAGTTTCCCCCCATAAAAATGGAAATAGTTGTTTCATTGTTTTGACGGCCAACAGCCAACAATGCTTACGATTGGCTTTCAATATCCACAGAATAGACTTTATATTTTAAACAATTAATGAGAGGGAATGGAATAAAAAATCAATCTGTCCCAGCCAGGACTCGAACTTGGACCTCCTGCTATCCGGGGCGGTATGCTAAACCATTAAACCACCGAGACGAGCTAGATAACTTTTTAAATTCTCACCTCAATTTATCTAGCTCGTCCCAGTGGTGTAATGTTTTAGCATACCGGCCCAGATAGCAGGAAGTCCAGGTTCGAGTCCTGGCTGGGACATATAGATTTTTTTTATTCTATTCCCTCTCATTAATTGTTTAAAATTTACGTGGGATAATAAACCACAACCAAATAAATATTTATATTTTACATTTAGTCATTTTGGATTAGTTTATCTCCAGCTTTTTTTTTTTTTTCGAGAAATGATTAATTTTAGTAATTCTCAGAATAAATTATAACAATGATGGTTCATTGATAAATATAAACACCCCTGAGGCGAACAAATTCATGTTTATTTTTGGAACATTATTGTGTGTTTACATTATGTAGTTTAAATGTTAACAGTAATCTGCCAAATTAACATGTATAGCTCGAGGAGCTATTACATTTATCATTGACCCTGCATCATCAAAAATTGTGTTGAGGAGTAATCAAATCACTCATATTTTGTGAATTTGAAATAGCAAGCACTCTAGGCCAAGAAGAATAGAATAAGTAATTTTCCGTTCCACTGGGAGGAATTTAAGCAAGGTTATTTTAAAATACAGGGAGTCCATCCATCCTGTAAGCTTACAAATCGTCGAGAAATTAAAAAGAATCTGTTAAAAATATTAAAAAGGACATCTTCTAGAAGAATAGCAAGAAAATTATTTTAGTATAAAATTTTTTGGAGTTCTGTAAAGATTGATCTAAAGAATACAATTTCGAAGAAGTGTATTTTTAATTATCTACGGCATACATTGTATGCTATCTTCAGGGCTGTTGAAATAAACTTATTTAAACATTTTCAATATTCTGAAAAACTACCAGCTCCCTCCAAAATCAACCTATCTAACTAGTTTCCTAAATCCTTAGGCTACTTATCTTAAATAATTCCTACCTCATTTCCCCGATATTGCACCCTTTAATGTAAGCCGCTCTCCCCTTGTACCTACAGTCTCATATTCCCCACCCTTCTTGTTGTCTATCAAAAGTTTTCCCAATTTCCAAAATATATAATTATTTTTATTTTCAACATTGTGGTTTTACAATTACAATTAATGATCGGCAAATTTAATGAACAAAATTCACTGAAAGATTAGTTTCAGTAGGTAACTAAAATTATCTGTTACTTATTTATTACTGTTATCAATCAGACAAAACGGCTTTCCCAAATTCCCTAAGAACTATTGCATTCCACAGCGCTCTGTGAGTCCTAGAAGAGAGGATTTCTGTGTTGTGCTCCAATCCTGGGAGGTTGAGCACGTAGCCCGGAGAGACAATGGACAGGCCAATCGTTGTCTTGCGCAAGGGCTCCTGTCGGGAATGTGCCGTATTTAGTGGGGATTTTTTCCCCCCGCGGTAGTTCTCCCGAGGGCTCTAGATCATTGTTCTGTAAAACTCAAAGGAAAACTAGCGCAACATTCCGCCTTATCTGACCTGGTCCGTTAGCGAAATCCCGGCTGTCGACGAGAAAGAACCTAACCACCTAAAATATCTTAGAAGCATGTCTCTTACTTAAATATTTATATATTAAAAGAATAATCTTAGGGAAATCAAGATATTCACACTGTACCACGACGTGACTTCATTGTGAAGACCTATCGAGACACCATCGAGAATCANCAATTGGGGTCTTGGGGAGAGAGAGTTTCTTACTTTGGGGTAACTAAATCATTTGGACACGAATCCCCCAATGAATCCTTCCTAATATAATGCAACGGTCAACTAAATTCTCCAAATCAAAATTTCGCTTTACCTATACTAACAAAAAAGAAAAAAATATCACCCACATTTTTATTAATGCGTATTTTTCAGCACGCTTTCTACAGAGTGTTTGCCATCTAAAGAAATATTAAAAGAATAATCTTAGGGAAATCAAGATATTCACACTGTACCACGACGTGACTTCATTGTGAAGACCTATCGAGACACCATCGAGAATCATTTTACAGTTGTGAAGCATTCTTGATTTTCTGCAGCATAAACAATTTAAAAGGGGGGCTCATGGGATCCATTCGGGTCTCGCATTCCTTGCGATGCGGGTTCAAATCCCGCCCAGGGCAAGCTTTTATCTATAAATTGTTGCTTTTCCTGAGCCATGGTTGTTTAGATTGAGATGGCAACCTGTAGATAGCCCATCACTATAGCGTGGATTACGAAGAAACACCTCCCTTAACAAGTGGTTTTACCCATAGCCCTGCAGGGGGAGTTTTTCTTTCTTTTTTTTCCCCTAGCATAAACAGTTTTAATTTAAACGCTATAATATTCGGCAAATAATAAAACAATAAAATTTTTAATCAACTTGAATTTTTACGACGCAGTAAATATGATTAATATGACGGAGTTATTGGGTAAAAAAATTTACTTATGAATTTTTAATAAACCTAAGAAATTCGCTAAATTTACGGGACTAACGCGTTGGGAATTGTTTTTACATGGCATATTACACTTACCACTTACCATTAAAATAAGTTTTGAAAAAAATATGATATTCATATCCTCACTAACCAACCCCTCCTCTCACCAAATCGACTCATTCAAAACTTAATCTATAATAAACGACTGAATTATTAAATTAAATTACTAGTCATTAAATGACTGAAGTCGTAGGAGTGAGATTAATGACGAACAAATTTTTGTAGCTCAACTGAGGCATGGCGCCCGGAAAGTGTATTATAAGAAATAATAGTTTCTTTCTTGTACAATCTGTAAAATTTGCCTTAAATTTATAACACTAAGATCCACCATTCGACATCGCGGTAAGAGAATCCGTGTACGGTGCGCCATAATTACTTAAAACGAACATGGTAAAGTGTAGCCTCGGACCCAGGAGACTACAAAACGGCCAAATTCCCTTTCTGCCCCCCTCTCACCCTTCCTTCGCCACCGCCATTTAATAGATCTATTTTTTCCCCATTTTCAATATGGAAGGTTATTTTAATTTTAATTTTTTTTAATGATCTTCTTGTGCTAAATTTATATTTTTAATTTGTCTGCACTTATAAAGTTTGAGACTTTATTGTATTACAAAAATTTCCTTTATTTTTTCAGTTTTGAAAAGATGTTCTAACTTTTTCACAGCTTCTTTCTCTAGGGGAGCGGTGGCGAGGGAGGGGAATTTACTAATAACTGCGATCGTGAGAATGAGAATGCTTAGAAGAATTATTAATTGAAAAAATTAATAACTATGATTTTATGTATATTATAGACTTATATTTATTCAAAAACTTAACTGAAAAACAATCTTCATCAAATTTATGTGGNCATGAAGTGGTTTGGCATTTATTGACAAGACTCTATTTGTTCATGTAGTTTCCAAGGAATCCAGAAATATCCATAAATACTTCTTCTGGGCTTTTTTTAATAAAGAAAAGTTCATTTTTGCCGAACTTTGGCACATCAGGACTGAAAGAAGGATGGGCGCGCTCGTTATACTACAAGCCCCGAAGAAGCCATCAACTGTGTGCAAAAGCTCGGTAAAAATTAATTTTACTACATGATCAAGCGCAGAAAAGATATTTATGAATATTACTATACTTTAATGTGTGAAGGTTTAACAAATACCAGGTGTGTGGTTATTTTTGTGTGAGAATATTTGGAGGTTTATTTTTTTTTATTTTTTTTTTTTTTATTTAGAAGAAAATCATTTTGGGGAGATAATAAAATATGTAATTCAGAAGTTTATCTGCCATTTTCTTCTCGGGCCAGCCAAATTTCTTATACCCCCTGTTGTCTTTTCGGACTTTTGAGACGGAATTGATTATTTTTCTCATATTTATTTTATGCGAATACTAAGAAAATCTGCAGGTTAACATCTCTGGGGCTTTTAGTGTATCAAACTCCTGAGTTTCTAACATAATAAATTCGTTCATCATAAATTCATTTAAATTCTCTCACTCTTTCTATTCTGCCTTTAAAAAAATGTATTTATATAAAAAATATACAATCTTTAAAAAAAACAAAAAACAATGAAGATAGCAAAAAAAAAACAACACTAAGAGTATTAAGTGAAACCTTTAGTGTAGGTCAACCGGAATAATAAATAAGATTATTCAAATAAGAGCCCCCTTGGAATAAATTGAAAGGTTAACTTATTCACCAAGTGTTTTGGAGAATAAAAGCTCTTCTGAATGTTATCTAAATCCAGACATATTCATAGTGATAAAAGAGTTGTAGTATGAATCGATAATTTTACTGGCTAACGTTCAACTAAAAGATAACCTATCCGCCCTATAAGTTATAACTTTCAGCAAGTTTCTCTTTATTTTTTNAATTATGGTTTTGTTTATTAAAATTGAAAATAAAAATAAAACTCTACCAAGACTTTGAATTAAAAAATAAATAATTATTCTTTGTGAGGATCTTTTATTTTTACTTTTAGAAATAAAAGGAATAAAAGATATTAAATTTATTTCTATACCTATTCACATCCCTAATCATCTATTTCTGCTAATAGTAATTAAAGTTCTAATTACTATTATTATTATGAATATAATTTTTGAGTAGTTTAATATTAAAAAGAAGAAGTTTATTACTTCTATATATGGGGTATGAACCTATTAGCTCATACCCTATATATAGAATTAAATATAACGTTTATATGAGATGTTGAAAACCAAATTCTGATTCAGGAAGTATTGGTTGAGGATATAGTTTTGGGATTTGAATAAATAAAAACAATTTGTAACAAAATATTATGTTATTGCCAACGTTTGAGCCAAAATTTCAGGCCTTCTTTAGAACAATTGGGGTCTTGGGGAGAGAGAGTTTCTTACTTTGGGGTAACTAAATCATTTGGACACGAATACCCCAATGAATCCTTCCTAATATAATGCAACGGTCGACTAAATTCCCCAAATCAAAATTTAGCTTTACCTATACTTACAAAAAAGAAAAAAATATCACCCACATTTTTATTAATGCGTATTTTTCTGCACGCTTTCTACAGAGTGTTTGCCATAAAAAAAAAAATTCTTTTCGAAAGTAACCTTTGATGAAATGAAGACTGCGCGCAACTGAAAATGTTTTCTTTCGTAAAGTGTAAGCAGAAAGCATTTCCGAATAATTGGATGAAATTTGCACACCAACACAAACACACATATATCCTCCATATAAATATATATACCGATATACGATCTGTGAAAAATCAAACAATTTTTGAATCAAATGTCTTATCATAATACCAAGGTGAATAGATCTATTTCATTGAGGAAAATCTGATGAAAACTTTTGATCCTGGGAATGCGGTAGAGAAAATTGTGCCAGAGATTTGTACTGGTTATTATTATTCCCAATTATANAGAAAATAATACAACCAAGTTACTTATACCCCTGTACTCTTACTAAAGCAATTCCGGAGTCTTTAAATAATTATTTTATATCTTTATAAAAGTTGAAAATATTTAATAATTATTACTTTAATGCTATTTGACAATTTTAATTATGATTTTTAATAGCTCATAACCTCTTACTCTATGAAACAGGGTTTTTTTTTGTAGATTTTTTTTTTTTTGCACAAATGTTTTATTTTTATTTTATAAAGGTTTAAAGGATTGGGTTGCACAAAAAGTAATGAAAACACTTCCGTTCTAAATAAACCTGGAATATTTAGAAATAAACGGATTATTTACTGTTTTTTAATTCGCTTTCTCCGTATCTATTTGCTATTTCTGTTGCAGTATTGATTTGAAAAACTGACTCTTCTTTCTCTGTCACTATCTGTTGCGATAAGAGAGTAAGTGTTGTGAGTGAAAGCCTAGATATTCAGTTCTTATCCGCAGTTCGCTGATTTGAGGGGTTCGCGGACTTGCAGCGTCAGACTTCTTCGATAGCGAGGCTCGGCAGAAAAAAGTCGGTGAGCTTATCTCTGAAAGCTATCTCATCGTCCGGACTTGTTGTCCCCTGCCCCCGGGGGAAGAAGTAACGCGCGACTCACACCTCCGAATGACCGACGGCTCAAGGGTCTGCTTCGTTGTCCAGACATGACGCTCAGAGTTAGTGAAGGAGTCTGTCAATCTCTGGCCTCAGCTCACGACGGAAGGAGAAACCTCGACGTACCCGGTATTCAGACTCCCTTACGAAACCAGCACCCGGTTCGGGGGTGTCACTACGGGGGGAAAAAAAAATCTCAACTGAATAATGTAAACCTCTGTACGGAGGGGATGGGGTGGGTTGGCTATTAGATCATTCCTGGATAACTGCTGGAACTCTTTTTACGCCAACTAGAATTCAATAAATTATCTGAACTTATATCACACCCCCTAAAAAGCGTATAATGTCTTGTTGATATTTCATATTTCTTCTTCTTTAAGAAAATCTTGCTAAGGGGCGTCGTATTGTCCTTAACTATCGCTATTCACTTAGACAATAAATGCAAGGGAATAGAATAAAAAATCTAAACTTAAATTTATAGTCAACTAAGTGAATATTAGTTTTGTTGTAGTATTTAATCCCACATTAATTTTAAAGAATAAATGCTAGGGAATAGAATAAAAAATCTAAACTGTCTCAGCCAGGACTCGAACCTGGATCTCCTACTATACGGGCGGGCATGCTATCCATTACACCACCCCATGCTCGCCCGTTTAGCAGGAGATCCAGGTTCGAGTCCTGGCTGAGACAGATTTTTTAGATTTTTTATTCCATTCCCGTGCATTTATTCTTTAAAATGAATGTGGGATTAAATACTACAACAAAACTAATATTCACTTAGTTGACTATAAATCATTTAAATAAACGAAGATTGAAATAAATGAATAAAATAATTGTATATCTTTCCTTTCAGAAACATAAAAATACTTATGTACTAAACATTAGGGTTTTTATAAAGAAACATTACGTTATAATACTATTATTTAGGGTACCTTTGTTGAAGTGGTAATTGTATGACATATATTAAAGTTACTGCGTTTGAACTATTAGTTGCTAAAATTCCCTACCATAGTGCAATATAGTTGTTAACTAGTGTTTCATCGGCAGACTTGAGTATTACTCCCTCCTGAAACGGCTAGCACTGTTCTTAGATTTGCCCAGAGCATTGACATACTATGGTTCTCCAGAGATCCGTCAGTCTAATGGTGATATCTCATCATAAGGACTAAACACCAAATACAGGACCTACAGTTCCTTCAAGGTTTGTGTGAGTTGGGACTGTGCTCCTATAAAAACTATTTCATCGCTATGTGTGTATTAGTATACCGAAATGAGATGTATATTTTCTGAGAACAAAAAAAAAAAATTATTATTACACACATATAAGATTATTAGTTTAGATCAATGAAACTCAGCATACATTTGCATATTAGTAAGATAATTAGTTCTAGAGTTCTATAACGAATTTGAATAAATATGAGTGGTCATAGACTGAATCCTAAATTTTAATTAAATAGTCTGGTATCCAAAATTAGATTAATCTTCTAAATAAAATTTGGCCTATCGTTTTTAAGGAAAAAAGCAAGAGATCATTTTGAGCAATGGTTTGGAAAATGTATACTAAAATGATCATTAACTACGATGTACGCTCACTTTAAGGTGTCGAACTTTTAATTTATCTGTCTTCTTAGCCATTTTCTTCCTTGGACTCCCTTCTTCCCCCAATGTCAATTGGGGGTTCTAATCTAGTTGGCCCTAGACAATCTTCTTAAAGATTGCCTACGTCTTCCGTTCCCCCTAAGCCTGCTGTACCAACAGATCCTCACGATTGACTGGCCACGATGACCGCTGAAGCGAGACCATCTGATGCAAGATGTCTTCCAGACACGCAGAGCCCCACCCATCTGCTTCAGTCCCGCTCCGATGGGGACGGACTTGCCCCCGCCGACTCTCGGGCATTCAGTCCCTCAAGTCTTGATTAAACTTTAATTAGGGGCGATTCTCAAGTAATTGCAAGGGTATAGACAATGCTGATAGACGGAAAATTAGGCTTCAACTTCATTAGAAGAAGAAAAAAAGAATCAAGTTTACTAGCAATCAGTACTTCTTACAGACAATTATTTATGCCGAAAATAAACGAGATTATATACTTATTTTCATTATTAGTTGAACTTAAAAAAAAAGAAAAAAGAAGAGCTTAAAGAATAATATAATAATTTTAATTGTTAAAACACCTTAAAAGATGTATCTAGAAAATGTTTGGGTAAACATATATCTATTTGAACAGCTCTCCCACACACAAACATATATGTTTATTTTTATTTATTTTTATATGGTCTCCATGTGCGTCATATATCTATACCTACTATCACTCTCTACACACATTTCTACATACATTTCCATATATTTAAGAAACATACTGAATTATTAGGGGAACTTGCATCTTTTGAAAGGAACATTCTCAGAGCCGCCAATCAATTGAACACAAAGGTTTTTTTTTTAATTTTTTAATCTTTAAGAAATTTTCTCTATTTGCAATAGACCCTACCACTATTTTTTCTCCTCATTAGAATGTCCAAATCATATCAGTCTAGCAATAAAAATTTTTAAAATTGCAAAATTAAAGATAAGCATAATTAAAACATCAAAATTAATTTAATATACACACATAAGAGGAAATAACTCTTAAGCGAGCGGGTAAAGACTCACAAATATTGCAGAAACTAAAATAGATTCTGGTTTCTAGAGACAGCTCCTGGTGGGGGATTATTAATATATATTCTTAATGCACCCTTAATGGCCGCCAAAGTAATCAGAAGGCGAGGATTTATTACAGAGAATAAATAACCTGTAATATTATGTATAATGGGCATCGTCTAAGCAGCCAGAGAGACAATATAATAGGGGTAATTAACAGTAATATATATTTATCACTGTGCTTTTCGGGGATATTCATTAGCATAATAGTTTTTTTTATACCCTTTTCTTGTCTTTTATTTATTTTCTTTAAGGGAATATGACAAAAAAAATGTTTTTAGATAAAAGACTCATTATATTTGATGTCTGATCTCGTGAACAATATTTGTTTTAAAAATGTCTAAAAAATATTTATATTATTTGACTGTATTACTTAAATCTTTGATAATGGTTGAATCCTATTTTCCTTTTCTAACCAGAGAACTCTCATGGTCTTTAAGTTTAACACCGGAAGGAGTCTCCATCAATATTTACAGAAAGAAAAAATCTTATCAATGTTTTCCTACGTCGACACAGAGCTTATGTGCTGTAATTTATTCTTACAGAAATCTTACCCGATTAAACGTTGTGCAGTTAAATTTAGAATTGCCATTCTTTAATCTGGGCTGTTATCTTCACCAAAGTTTTTCATTCACAGCTGTGATGCACCCTCAGAAGTATTTACAGTTACACCCTCGGGTAAATAAGTAAATAAATATAATTAGTATTTATGGGATTAATTGACATTTTATGGGGAAATGTACAAAAACTAGAATTCGCACGACAAAAATAACTCTCTACATTTTTAATAGGGTATCGTCTAATAGTTCAATAGCGTTCAACGGCGAGAAACTGTTTAGTTTTGGAATTTTTTTGACTTAATAAGTCGATTACGTTATATTCGAGAGAGTAAGGATATAACTTGAATAGCTGTAATCCAACCAGAGTAATTAAAAAATCAGTATTGGTATAGATAAAAAGTACTATGTAAGACTTTTTATGTATGCCAATACTAATTATTGAATTTCAAGTAAAATACTTAATTTAACATTTTAAACTAGTATATAATATTAATAATCATTAACAATTACTACAAGCTACATTATTAGCTGATTTTATGTAAGGAAATCATGCTATACATTTAGATCCCACGGCTTGGATTTTGAAAAATTTCGTCAGATCTTTACCAACCTAGTAATTCAGTAATTCACCAGACTTCATAGAATCTGAAAAACAGACTTGCACAATATTTTATAATGAGGCGCCAGGATAGCTAATGGGATTCGTTGGGGGCTTCCAATTCCGCCGAGAGCAAGATTATTTTATCTATAAATAAAAGCTTGACCTGAGCCATGGGTGTTTAGAATAGGGTGGCAACCTGAAGATAGCTCCTCCCTCCATGATCCCAAGTTGTTAAACACCACACGCACGTATTTAAAAAAAAATTATAATGTGTACACATCATACATAGTAATACTGTCACACACATTAGGAGAACGGTGGTATGGTAATAAAGGTCCTGGTCTCCTGAGAAAAAGGTCCTATGTTGAAAGCTCACACCGTACAATAACTTTTTTTTCTGTGCTTCTGTTTGACCCAGAGGATTCCCGGTGTAATCCTAGTGAACACCTAGTCCTAATTGGGTAAATTTCTTCAAACTAATGGGGGAAAAAAATATCAGGTGTCCAAAACGATATGCTTACCAAACGCCTTTTCTAGTGTGCCGTGGGCAGAGAATAAATGCATCCTTAACATGTATTTCCACTCTTGGGCCTATAAAGCCTATTTCGGGACTGTTATTTTTTTCAACACACACATACACGTGCGATCCTGCGTATTTGTGTGTGTGTCAGGTCTACACACGGTCTATATTGCACTATTTTGAAAAAAAAGAAAGAAAAAATGTTTTTGATTTTTCAGCAAATCCTCAGGTTCGTAAATAGTTTAAATCAAATAATGGAACAAAAATTGGAAAACTCACTAGCTCACATTTCATAAAAATTATTACAGAATAAAATAGGTGAAAATTGTAATTTTCAATATTTTTTTAATTACATAAAGTTTTTATCAAAACGAAAAAAAAAACAACAACTAAAGTTTAATTAAGAATATTACTTAGCACTTTCAATAAATGAGGAATTGATAACTCAAAGGTATAAAATATATATA
>KZ809073.1:75073-88443 GCA_000696205.2 Oncopeltus fasciatus | reverse complement strand
AAAAAAAAAAAAAAAAAATATCTACTGGTAGCCAGAGATAGAATCTGGAATATCTGCCATGTACTCTACGACTTGAGTAAGACAGCCACACAGAGACACATTTAGTCAAGAATACGCTTATTTATAAAATCCTGAATCCTCAGACACAGTCTGAACACAATGAACCCTAACCTCTCACCTTGTTTTTGTGTTTCTAGAGCAGTCGAAAAGTCTTATCATTAATTTGAAGTAGAAATCTTAAACATTCTCCAATGTGTTTGTTACTCCACGAATTCCACTAATAAATTTATCCATTACTGAACCTTTTTTTTTTTACGGCTCTAGTTCTTCCAAGAAAACATTTATTTTTTATTTTTTATTTATTGCAAGCTATGAATGTTATCTCATACGAAATAGACTCTTACTCACTTGTATGTTATAAGTGAAGCGTTCCTTTATCAAGCGATATTGGAAAAGCGAAATGTATTTGAAGTCATATAGTAATGATTTATTTTCGTGAATTTATATATTTATGTCTTTTATTTTGAAGTCAATAAGAAGAAGGCTCCTAGTTTAAGCCAGTTGTATCCACTTAAGCGTTTTATCTTAGTTGAGAGTTTCCCTATCAGGACATAAACTTTTAATAGCCCTCCCCCTCTTTGAAAGTGTATAAAATTTTAGAGTTCTTATCTCCACACTCCATCCGCGAAAGATACGCCGGAACGAGCTATCTCTGAAGATCACTAAGAGCCTGGTCCAAGTGGCCGCGTCCTGGAGGTTGACGAACTCGAAGAAATTCGGTGTCTGGTTTCCGAAACTGACCTCGCCCGCCTTCCTTGGCTAGCCACACGTCCTTAGGTCTACACATATATCTCGTGTCACAAGTAACGATAGACAGGATCCTCCTCGATTTAGATAGAGAGTTGCTTGACCGTCAAACTTAATGAGGAAGGATTATTCGGGGATTCAGACTTGGAATTTAAAAAAAAATTTTTTTTAATAATTGCCAACGTAAATTTCAGGCCTTTTTCGGTGCAATGTGGGTGATTAAGGAAGAGCCCCTTTCCTTAGGATAACTAAACCATGACTGACTCATTATTTTATCTGCATTTATTTGCAAAATAATTTGCTAACCAGTATAGGTATAAAGAATTATAAAATAATAAACATTGTTATAAATTATAAAATAAAATCATACCTTCTATTATCCGTCTTCATTGGTTTCTGCACACCATCTTCTGTTGGCGAGCGCTTTCGGACATTGTCCATCTTCTGGCCGAATACCTGCGTTCACTGTCACTGTCTGTATTCAACTGCGTTTGTATTCTGTGAGTTGGTCGGATGTGTCAAGTATAAGAGTCGTTTAGCTGCAACGGTCACTTTGTCGGCGATAAGGTCTGTAAAACGAGAGAGTTATAAGGGTCAGTGTCCATTATTTCAGGTATTAGTTGTAATCTTCTTTGTTGAGGTGTTCTAATTGTTCCGAAAGTTTTTTGTAAATGTGTTTGTGTTTGATAGTGTCTGACTATGGATTATACTGTCTTATGTCTTTTAGCGTTGTTGTCAGTTTGTGTGTCGTCTGTTCGTTTGCGTTTGTGTGTTCGTTTTAGTAACAGTAGAGGTCTAAATATGGTATCAGATTGCGTGTTAAGTTGTTTGTTAATAATGTTATTGTCTGTGGTCCTTGTTTTGTAAATTTCCATATTTTCTAAAATGTTCATCTTCCGTCCCTTCTGTTGTTTATGTAGCAACGTGATGGTTGTTTTTNATATATATATATTTTTTTTCTGTAATTTGTTAAGTAAACTAAGCTTATTCGTTAATGGCAGAAATTGGCACATAGAAGAAGAAATAAATTAAAAATTGTCAATATCTTCGTTTATATAAAAGATACCAAAGAAAACATAAAAAATATCATATGAGTAAAATATGATTTTCAAACATTGTTATTTATAACTGTTTTACAATAAATGCATAGAAAGAAAACTATTCGACTGAGCCTCTTGTTCTAAATAAAGTAGAAACCAAAGATAAGTGATTTTTATATAAAATAACAGCAATTATATATTCTATTGAAAGCAGTTAAAGAAATTCATTTCTGACTGAAATAGCTTGAGAGGGAGTGGTCAGAGGGATTCTAAAAATATAAGCGTAATATCTTTTTGGTTATTTGTAAGAAAAAATTTTATAGACAGTTAAAGGTGTAAAGTACCGTTTTCTAATGTTTATACTTTGTAACATTTTTATGAAAGATATATTAGAAGGATTAAATTTAAGAATGTAACTACGATGGATGAGCGCTTCCCCCACTTCATCTTCCCGGCCAGTCTAGAGGAAGCTTTATTGGTCCACTAACGCTCATTGTACTCCCCAATATATAAATTACATTCCTCATTAGCACTCATTTATACCTATCTTTAATGAAATTTGTGCTTAGATTACGCAATAGCTACTGCGTGGCGGACATTTTTAAAAATCTTCTATAAAGAATAATAAAGCCTCGGAAAATAGTATTTTTAAATCAATATTCCGAGGGAATATATTTATTGAGGTTGCTCTTATGAGATTTTTTTGGAAAATCTTTCTGTATTTTTTTCCATCCTACCAACCGGACACCAAAAATGATAGTCACTAAAATTTTCATGATGTTTGTGTGATTTATTATTCAATAATTGTGCATAATATATGCACACAAAATGTCCTTTTTATCAAATTCAAGATTTCAAAGGACTGTAAATGTTTTAATCCTATTTACTTTTTACCAATAATTAGTAACTCCATACTTATTGCATTCTCTAATCTTGTTAAATCCTATTCTACTTAATATATAATACATATTAAATATAGTTGTTATAAATGCTCAGGTATCACACACAGACGCATAATGTTGACTTTGAACACTTGTTAATTTAAATTTCATGTACATATCTCCTATATACCTCTCGTTCTGTTTTCATTAGACATATAACGGAATCGTACAATAAATTGTTAAATGTGAAAATATACATGCAGCAAAATTATGAAAATACTGTCTGGTTACGCCAAAATTTAGTTCAAAAACTGTATAACGCATTAAACATTGATTGGATTACAGAAGAACCTAGAGGCTTTATTTTATTAAATTTCTCAATAATTGAAAAAAAAAAACCTGTCCAGAAATAATTCTTTAGCTGCTCCAAATTAATCAGCCGAAAAATTTGGCTGTAAAACTAGAAGAAGAAGAAGAAAAAACTACAGGGAAGAAAGAAAGGATCATTTAATGGGTGCAGGGGGTGGAACCCCGAGGGGTTGGCAGCTCAGCCCGAGAGGATGGCACAGTTACCCGCGGATCGGGATTTACGTAAAGGACCGAAATACGACTTCCATAACATCCTGTCAGGGGGTTCATGAAGAGGAATTTCCAGAGGCCTATCCCAAGGCAGTGTTCGTGTGTCTCTCCCCAACAGCATACGTATCTCTGCATTTACATTTGTTGTAAGGGTGTCCCAGAACTTAACGCTACTTTCGAATTGAATAGGAAAACACAGTTTTTAGTCTTTTTATTGAATCATAAAGTATTATGTATAAGTAAAGGGCTATTTATGGAGTAACACATCGGGCACACACAATGGCCTCCACAGCTTAGAATGCACATTCGCACGCGTTTGTCGAAATTTGCCAAGACCATTTCGCAGTATTGTGGCTGAATTTAGTTGATGCAGTGTTGAATCTCCTTCTTCAATGTACGGGTGGTTTTGGGCTTGCTGGCAAAGGCCTATGATTTCAAATAAACACATAATAAGAAATCTAATTGTGTAAAATTACACGATCTAGGAGGCCAATACTGATCACCGAAACGAGAGAGTACACGGACTGGAAATGTCTCATGCAGTAATTGAATTGTTTTGCAGACTAAGTGGCAAACACATTTTCCCAATGTGGTATTCCATAAATAACCCTATCCTATGTACTTTATGATTAAATAAAAAATAACAATGAAAATTCTAAAAAAAATTTTATTTTTCCATNTGAGAGGGAGTGGTCAGAGGGATTCTAAAAATATAAGCGTAATATCTTTTTGGTTATTTGTAAGAAAAAATTTTATAGACAGTTAAAGGTGTAAAGTACCGTTTTCTAATGTTTATACTTTGTAACATTTTTATGAAAGATATATTAGAAGGATTAAATTTAAGAATGTAACTACGATGGATGAGCGCTTCCCCCACTTCATCTTCCCGGCCAGTCTAGAGGAAGCTTTATTGGTCCACTAACGCTCATTGTACTCCCCAATATATAAATTACATTCCTCATTAGCACTCATTTATACCTATCTTTAATGAAATTTGTGCTTAGATTACGCAATAGCTACTGCGTGGCGGACATTTTTAAAAATCTTCTATAAAGAATAATAAAGCCTCGGAAAATAGTATTTTTAAATCAATATTCCGAGGGAATATATTTATTGAGGTTGCTCTTATGAGATTTTTTTGGAAAATCTTTCTGTATTTTTTTCCATCCTACCAACCGGACACCAAAAATGATAGTCACTAAAATTTTCATGATGTTTGTGTGATTTATTATTCAATAATTGTGCATAATATATGCACACAAAATGTCCTTTTTATCAAATTCAAGATTTCAAAGGACTGTAAATGTTTTAATCCTATTTACTTTTTACCAATAATTAGTAACTCCATACTTATTGCATTCTCTAATCTTGTTAAATCCTATTCTACTTAATATATAATACATATTAAATATAGTTGTTATAAATGCTCAGGTATCACACACAGACGCATAATGTTGACTTTGAACACTTGTTAATTTAAATTTCATGTACATATCTCCTATATACCTCTCGTTCTGTTTTCATTAGACATATAACGGAATCGTACAATAAATTGTTAAATGTGAAAATATACATGCAGCAAAATTATGAAAATACTGTCTGGTTACGCCAAAATTTAGTTCAAAAACTGTATAACGCATTAAACATTGATTGGATTACAGAAGAACCTAGAGGCTTTATTTTATTAAATTTCTCAATAATTGAAAAAAAAAAACCTGTCCAGAAATAATTCTTTAGCTGCTCCAAATTAATCAGCCGAAAAATTTGGCTGTAAAACTAGAAGAAGAAGAAGAAGAAGAAAAAACTACAGGGAAGAAAGAAAGGATCATTTAATGGGTGCAGGGGGTGGAACCCCGAGGGGTTGGCAGCTCAGCCCGAGAGGATGGCACAGTTACCCGATGATCGGGATTTACGTAAAGGATCGAAATACGACTTCCATAACATCCTGTCAGGGGGTTCACGAAGAGGAATTTCCAGAGGCCTATCCCAAGGCAGTGTTCATGTGTCTGTCCCCCAACAGCATACGTATCTCTGCATTTACATTTGTTGTAAGGATGTCCCAGAACTTAACGCAACTGTTGAATTAAATAGGAAAACACAGTTTCTAGTTTTTTTATTGATATTTTTTTATTGAATCAGAAAGGATTATGTATAAGTTATAGGTAATTTGTGGAATAACACATCGGTCAAATGGCCTCCATGGCTTTACACGAACAGGCCTATTCGTTTGTCAAAAATTTAATGCATGGGTGGTTTTGGGCTTGCTGAAAAAGACCTGTGATTTCAAATAACCCCATAAGAAGAAATTTAATTATGTAAAATTACACGATCTAGGTGGCTAATTCTGATCACCGAAACGAGAGAGTACACGACCTGGAAATGTCTCATGCAGTAATTGAATTGTTTCATGGGCTGTGTGGCAAACACATTTGCCGGATGTATTATTCCATAAATAACCCTNACACACACACACACACACACACACACACACACACACACACACACACACACGCACACACGCGCACACACACACACGCACACGCGCACACACACACACACACATACAGACACACACACACATATACATAAATAATATTAATCAACGTGAAAAGGTTCAGAATTCAGTAGAAAATAAAAAGTACTTAAATTATATTCTTCCTTAACTATATTTAAATATATTACACGAAAAGAAATATATACAAATTTAAACTCTTCAAAGTTAGATCCTATCCAGATTGAAGGCTGGCACCGCGAAAACTGCCTAAGAGAGAATACTTAACAGATTTAAAAAAAAACAAATTTACACCTCGAAAAATACTTTCTGTATACAAAAAAAAAAAAAATTAAAAAGTAAAGTAAACTTGACCAGATTGAGCTCGGCGTAATTACGCAGTTGGTCTTTTATTTTTGAGATAGAATGGATTCCTTTGACTCGATCAATATCGAGCGTTCGATAAGAAAAATAATCCGTCGAGAACAATTTTTTTTAAATTGAAGGTAATGAGGGTATAATACTCTAGCCATAAAATTCCGTCACCCAGGAGCAGAGTAAACTTTAGCAGATTTCCCAATAAGGACTAAATTTAACTTCACTAAAGTTTGATTTAGATAGGCGATCAACACTCCTAGTTACACTCTTAAATTTCTTTTTTAATTTGTGCTTTAGTTTTTTAAAATATATATAACAACACTAATAATTTATTTAAACTATAATTAATTTTCTTCTTCATCTAAACTTCTCCTCTCCGTCAGCCTATTTCAACTCACAACGAATATGATATAACTCGTATAATTTCAAAAAAAAGCTCTAATAATTTTGTTATTAAAAGAATGTATTAAATAAATAAAAAGCTCTTCCTTTCGACTAACGTTATTAAATACCTTCCTTAATAAGAATCATCGAAAAATCCGTTATCACAAAATATAACATATTATAACTTTGTTATTATTATTATTGTAGAGCATCAGAGACATCAGTCTAAAAAAACAAAAAAAAAAAAAAAAAACAGGAATTGTGGGATACTCTACGCGAAAGCCATCTGATTGGAGGACGTATCCCCTCTAAGAGAGTAAAAGTAGTTTTCGAAAGAAAAGTCAGGATGTGGGTGAAAAAGAGTGGTCGTGGAGTAAATATTTACTTGACCAAACTCGCAGTCTTCAGAAAATATATAGTTCATTCTGCCCTCTCCTTCGTAATCCGAACTACGCTACCCAGTAATATTTTGAGTTTTGTTATTTTCGCGGTATTTTTGCACCAACTCTTTAAGTGGATTAAAATTGTTTTAAATACCACAGTTTTAAGGAAAAGGAAATCTTGTTATGAGGCCAACATACATATATTCATACACACACACACACACACACACACACACACACACACACACACACACACATATATATTTATTTATATGTGTATATAACACGTTTACCTTTAAGGGAATTTGCTACTAATTATAAAGAAAACACCAAGAATAAACATGTTTCACTCATCTTAACTGCATTAATTCCATGGCCTGTTACTTGGATGTAAGATTCTTGTACATTTTGAGCGACTCAGGAATCCACATCTTATTGTGCAAGTGCCTACTTCAGGAAAAGAAACGGCCATGATTAGAGGAAGAAATGACAAACCATTCCTGGTTGTCAGGAGAACTGACGGACCTGCTCTTGCAGGTAATTCCTTCGGACATGCTTGTTATTACATAAAAATCATAGGATTTCATGGTTACTTTGGAGGAATACCATTCCCAAACCCCGAGCTCCTCGCACCAACCGCTCTCTCTTATGATACAAATGCTGNACACACACACACACACACACACACACACACACACACACACACACACACACACATATATAAAGTTTGTCATAAATAAAGTCAATATAAGGGTTTTGTACCAACAATGAATATGAAACTATCATACCCTTCGGAATCCATCTGCATTGGCATACCACGTCCTTCTGGCGAGCGTTTTCGGCAAGAGTTTGTCCATCTTCTGGCCGAACGCAACTGTACACAGCCACTGCCTGTTGAACACAGGCAGCATCTTTTAATAGTTGTATAAAGTTGTTTGCCAAGACGGAATCCGAGAGGTATGATAGTTATATTTATTTATTTATATTTGTCTGTATGCTCTCTACTCCTTAGCGTCCACATTTTTACAATAATGAAACTAATTTCGGTATTTGAGCTACTTTTTGCAAATCGTTGGATTATGAATGAAATCGATAAAGAGGAAGAGGAATTTAAAGGAAGGCCCAAATTTTATACTATAATATTTTCATAAATATTGTATTTGTTGTGGTATTTGAACCCACATTATATTTATACAATAAATGCAAGGGAATAGAATAAAAAAATCTTACAGTCTCAGCCGTGACTCGAACCCAGATCTCCTGTTTGCCAGGCTGGCATACCATTCACACCACCGACTCTAGCCAGATAACTTATATGGTTAGTTATAAGTTTATAGTTTATCTTGCTTGAGTCGGTGGTGTAAATGGTAACATGCTAGCCCGGCAAGTAGGAGATCTGGGTTCGAGTCCAGGTTGAAACAGTAAGATTTTTTTATTCTACTTTTATGACTTTTATTTAACATAATATTTTCGATTTAACTATGCATAGCTGTGCACAAAAAAGAAAAAAAAGATTGTCTAAAACAAAATAGGCGTTTAACACGCATTATTAGGAAAATTTTTAAGAATTTATTTTCATGTGTTGGAGAGGCCCTCTTTTTTTTTAATATCTAGAGGGAAGAAAATTTTATAATATTGATATCTTCGTTTTTATTAGGGAGACGAAAGAAAGAAAATATTTTTCAAAGACTCCCTCAATTTAATTAAGTTTTTAAGTAAAAGAAAATAGATTCATAATTATATTTACCCAGCTAACTAGACGACAGTAGTTCCCCGGCGGCATTTTATTTTTCTGCAATTTAAAATTGTTTATCTCAGCTGACTCATATTTCGTCATGAATCAAAAACTATAAGAATGTATAGTGTCTAATAATATTTCCAAAGGACAAATATATGAAAAAGAACTAAAAAAGTAGTTAAATTTATCAGGGCTTTTCAGTCTCAGACATTCTTTATTCTCTTTTCTTCAAATTTTCATAGTGAAAGTTAAAAACACTCACGTACTGCCAACATGATATTGTCTTATTATTAAATTAAAGTTCATTAAAAAAAACAACTAAAGTCTAAAAAAAAAATGACCTCAAACTTGTATACAGAGAAGACAGAGAAATGTTAAAAAATTCTTTAATTATTTTTACATTTATTTACACATAAACGATAAAATATAAGGAATTTAAAAATGTAATTATGGAGCCATGTAAAATTCTTTCAAAATTTGAGACAATTCTAATTTGCTAATAAGTATAGGCTGAATTTACGATAAATTATTATAGTCTAATATTAGTGGTAAGGCAGATACTTTTAGGAGAACATTTATGACAAAATATATTTAGGAGGTTAGATAAAAAATGAGCTTTATTGCAAGTCCTTAAGTCATTTTTATTCTAAAATCGAAAACAAAACTTTTTATTTTTTTTTTTTTTTTTCACTCCAATTGCAGAAATACATTTTTTTTTTTTTTTTTTTTCAACTGCCTCAGAGAATTATAGTAAACAAACATTGAAAATGTCATCTAAACTTTCATGCCTTGGGTCACGATTCACACAAATATTTCGAAAGATCTTTTTTTTTGGATTCGTGAATCCCGAGGCATAAAGAATTTTTTATCTAAATTTTCGCCCGACATTTCCCCTATGTTATTATCCTTACATGCGGGGTTGTTCTGAAAACCTATCCATAGTTACCTCGTCCACTTAAGTCTATCGTGGCATGGTTCGCAGTTCAGAATTTTCAAAAACCACAGTTCGAGAAATTTTTGATTTGAATAAAAATCTTAAATCCTTGTTAAGGATTTTAATACCTATGATTTGATATGTAAGGTATTGGAGCAGCTATCTTGCATTTAGTCATGGATGATCGTAAATCAGCTATGAGGCTTTACACTTAAATACGCTTTACACTTAAATTTAAAGAAATGAATTAAAATGAAATTGAAGTAGGCCATTCACGTTATTCCTCTGGGCTGTAGGAGTTTCCAGAGCCCTCTGATCCAGGCCTTCACTCCCGACGAGAGACAGGCCGGTGTTAAATAGGCCGAGACCTATCTGTCCCATCTGCTGAAGAAGTTCGCTTGCCCAATACTCAGTCTGTTAATGCCAAGCTCATTACCTACAACCCCTCAGAACAATGCCTGCCCAGCCCAAACGAAGGCTCCTCAACGTGGCAACCTGAATGGGACCTAGCGAAATCAGATCCTTAATGGATAGTAATCACATTAAGTCGGATTACTTTCTTTCTTTTAAGCTTTAGTCTATTTTTTTTTTTTTAAATTACATTAATGAAAAACTCTATTAATTCTTTTTCAAGGGTTAATTTATTGATTGTGGGGCTACTTATAAATTGATGATTATATAACAACACCTCCTTTCCACAGTTTAATAGTGTATGTGAACTGCTTCGGAAAACTCAAAATCATTTGATATTGTCAAAACTTATGTTATAAATTATGTTAAATACTTTTCTATTCCATTCCCGAACATAGACTAGTGAGTTGACGTTAAATCTTTCCTGCTGACTCCTGCTCGTCTAGCAGATTCCCTCTCTCTACTAGCCTACCACACCTTTGAGGCCACATTGCCCTGTTTCAGAAGTTAATCCTGTAGACTGACGGGAATTCACTGCTGGGTGCTGGGATGTCTCTTGATTAACTTCCCAAGAGCTCTGTACTCCATGTGGGGGGGGGGGACAGCTATTTCCAAGCCCTCAGGTTAATTATCTTCAAAGATATATCTCTGTAATCCCCATTAGCCGCGCATACTCACGAGACACCAGTTACATACATACGATGTAGATACATAGATATATGTCATCCTGTACATCTCATACACATTGCATGAGAATTATTTTCGTCGCTAACTAATTTAAAATAATCCACCAACTCCTCTGTAGGCTATCGATTAAAATGAAAAAGAAAAAAAACGTTTTTTGAATAAACTCTTTCTCCAAATTTTTACCTCATTTTTAAAGTCGACTCTGTAAAACATAGTTTAAAGATTCATCTGAAATCCAAAACTCTGCCTAGCAAGTAATGTAATCTAATAGAATATGCGTTAAATATGAAAGTAAATAACAGTAAATAGGAGGAATTCTAAGAGGGTAAAGCAAGGACTGGCCTGGAGGATAAACTTGGAGTATGACCACCCATCTTAGCTGAATTCATTAATTTCTTCTTTAATGATCGGTTTCGTAAAAATATTATAGATCATAAACAAGAGAAAATTAAAATTTACCCTATTACTTTCTATAATTTTTTCTTATCTCAAATAACGATGTTTATATAACGATTATAAATTTTGGTTTGTCTCTAAACCCCTCTTTCACGAGCTTGATTTCAACCAAAATTGAGTAATTCAAGTACTTGCAAAGAAAAAGTCTCAAAACCTAATTTGGTTTCTGTATTTTATAAATGAGAAATTCCACCTAACACTCAAAATATATTCCTAAGAATCATTCAAATATGCGATTATTTGAAAAATGTTATGTAATAACACGCACTAGTAGTTTTATAATGATTTTTAATTACAAACTCATAACAAAAACATGATGTATAACCCAAAACGTTCAAACATAGGAACAAGCTTGACTCTCTTGTATCAACATATGTTACATTGATTTTAAATAACTGAAGTATAATTCATTAACTATTAACATAGGATTAAGGTGACGTCACATCTACTCATTGCAAAAACATGATGTATAGCCCAAACCGTTCAAACATTAGAACAAGCGTGAGTCTCTTGTATCAACATATGTTACATTGATTTTAAATAACTGAAGTATAATTTATTAACTATTAACATAGAATTAAGGTGACGTCACAGAATATAAATATTATAAAATTATATTTTAGACCTTCCTTATCCAATATATTGATTTTCGTAACGTTAGCAATAAAAATATATAAAATTTTGGCCTCCCACTAAACTCCACTCTTCAACCAATAACGAACCTAAAATACTCACTTTGGTCTCATTACTTTAAATATTACGGATGCTAGAGCACGTACCGACAGTATACATACATATATATATATATATATATATATATATAACTATTTCAGTATAAATATTTTAGAAAACAATGATTTAAAACAGATGTTTATTGTTTATGTATTTATTTACAAGACATAACACCTAGCAAGTTTTATNTTACAACTCTCATTCTCTTTTCAGCCCTGAAGAAGCCATCACATGATGTGCGAAAGCTCGGCAAAAAAGAACAATTTGACTCGGTCCAACCCGGAAGATGAAATGGTAAATACATCTGACGACCGACGAAGCCTACGTGAACATTGTTATATTTTGTCATGTTCGAGGAAGAAAAGCACGGTCGATATTTTCGGCAGCCTTACTGTCTGAAAAAGACAGGTGAGTTCCAAAACCTCCCTTGTGTAATTAGTTACTAAGGTGAGAGGATAGACAAAAAAATCATTTTTCGATAGTTAATTTATGATGGAGTAAAAGGAAATAATATCAGTTTTTATATAGGCGATACTCTCTAAAAGATATGTCGCGAAAATTTGTCTGGAAGACCTTGCAGCTTTCATGGTTATCTAGTGGTTTTCTCCGTAGAAGAATGGGGAGTGCTCTACCTTCATAGATACATACTTAAATGTCTTCCTTAATATACATTTCCATTAAAAATGGATTGTAAAGTAAAGATAGCTAAATTTCCCTATAACCTATAACTAGTTTGGTCTATGATCAAATATTGTATATGCCAATGCCAAGGGGTTCATTGAAACCATGCCAAAGACAGTTTTTGAAAAAAAAAAAAAAACGATGAAAGAACGCAGGTATGATGTAAAAAAAAAATACCAGCAAAACTGCCCTGGTAGAACAAGTATATTTAAAATACATAATTCTAATTTAGTGGACCTAGAATAATATGAAGGGAGATAATTCAGGTGGGAAGAAGAATTCTATAAGCCTTAGATATGCTTATAGATATATATGATAAAGATTAAAAATACATACCATACATGTATGAAAATAAAAATTATAAAATATATCCTAATTCATAAAATAACATATGTTATAAAATAATATTGCGCATATTCAAACATTCAAAGTATATCTAAAGGAACAAATTTACAACTTTGAATTAGATGGGATAGTGGATGTAATGTGTAGTATAGTGTGGGATCTTGAGTGGGGGAAAATTTGAATCAGCTAAGATAAACAATTTTAAATTGCAGAGAAAGAAAATGCCGCTTGGAGAACTACTGTCGTCTAGTTAGCTGGGTAAATTTAATTATGAATCTATTTTCTTTTACTGAAAAACTTAATTAAATTGAGAGAGTCTTTGAAAAATATTTTCTTTCTTTCGTCTCCCAAATAAAAACGAATATATCAATATTATAAAATTTTCTCTCTCTATACATTAAAAAATAAAAGGGTCTCTCCAACACATAAAAATAAAGGCGTTT
>KZ809073.1:59101-70283 GCA_000696205.2 Oncopeltus fasciatus | reverse complement strand
TATATATATATATAAACAGAGTAAATGAGTAATTTATTCCAAAAATACGAAAGGACAATCGGGAGAAAAGGTTGAATATCGTTAATGCTAGTTCAACCTGAAGCAGACTTTCTGCTTAACTTAAAGGGCTTTTCGTTATTTGTTTTAGAATTACTTGAGAACAATTGGAAATTCCCTCTGGCGTAGGCCCGTTCTGTTCAATGTCATTCCGGAGGCTAGGCATGGCTACGGATTAGTTCAATGACCATGTCAGGATTTAAGACTCCTCCTGGCTGCTTAGCTTCCCATGGTCATGTCATCAACCGTGAACTCTGAGTCGAATCCAAGCAGATGTCAAATGAAGTCCAAAGACAATGTCTTTTCTAAGTTATTAACCTTTTCCTTTTTTTATTTATTTACCACCCATGCAGCCAGTTAGAGCCATAGAGGGAGAGGCTATCTACAAGTAGCCACCCTATTCTAAACACTTTTATTTCTCGATAACAGATTGCGTCCCTAAAGGATCCCTTCAGCCAGCGCCTATTTTAAAACTACTGTTGCAAAGTATTAGAATTCATAAAAATTACAATTCATGCAAATAAATATATTAGAATCCTTTAGTCTCTGTTTGTTTCACATCCATCAGAACTGTCTTAAAGTAGATCGATGAAGCAATTATACTCATAACTATTTTTCAGTTATTTATTTTTCTAAATAAAATAGGTATTATCAATTTCACACTTATAGATTTTCATATAAATTGAGTCGTTTCAAGAGCCTCTCAGCTTAAAACGAAAATTCTTCTAGCATAGGGGGTATTCGTTTTGAAAGACAATTTTTTAAAAATATTTTAAGCGGATTGCCAAGGAAAGTGAGGGTCCAAACTATTGAGGGTGTTCTCATGACAGCTTTATGGATTTATCGGCTATATAACCCTGCTGTAAAATCCAAAACGAAATTATATTGAGTAAAATCAGACAGGAGCCTGACAACAAATAACAAATCTATGTTATTGTGAGGTCATGTGTAAAATGTCAATTGCGCGTAAAATTTGTCTATGTTACTTAGTTAAAAGAGATGAAATTCAACACAAGTTTCATTATTTATAAAAGACATATTTTACGAGCTTATCAGCGAAATTGAATAAACAGATGTAGGGGTTTATTGTAAATTTTAAGCTTTACCTGTCTAAATACCGTAATTAGTTTTTCTAATAACGAACTGATTAATTAATTATCGGCCAAGCTTGCAAATTACTTCCTTCCAAGATCATTAGCTCTGAAGGTGGTTTTTATTGAAAACCGATGCTTCGGTAATAAAGAATAAATTCTTGTTAATTTTTATATACAAGCCTTTTTTTTTTTCTTAACTCCTTTTTAACCAAATTTCTTCTATTAATGTTCTGGAACTCAATAATATTCAATCAATAATCCCCCCCATTCCTCCTCATTGGTCCTCTGTCATCGTAAAAGAACTTATCCATGCTTTTATTATACTTTAATCGGCCTTGTTCCAACTAGCTGCACACTTGAGGTGTGAGTCCTGGACAACGTTCTGGCTCCATGCTTTATTCATGTATGAATGATTCCCAATAGTACTAGATGTTTGCAGGAGCACACCAAGAATCCTTAGTTTCATTAGAAGTAGAAGCTATGTAAAAAAAAAACTAGCTTTGGCCTGTAAGAAATGTACCTAAGACCTAAGGCTGTTTGAGTCAACTGACATTATCTTTAATCAACCGTTCCCCCGTTCATTCCTTTAAAACATATCTTCAATATGAAATGATATCCACAAATATTTTACATTCCAACATAATGTAAAACAGGAACCGCTACTTATCGGGAGGACTGGTGACTTCGCCCCTGACCATGCAAAAGAACAGTGCTGGGACCCTCGCGAAGTACAATGGAGTGATTCGGCATCCCTCAAGGCACGACTCACCCCCGAAAGGCTGTTCTGCGTGTGCGCGTGTCTGATATCATGGTGCCGTCGCCCGTCTAGGAGTTCTTCACCGTTGTCTGTCTAGACCTCCCATCATCGGCAGAAGAAGTTCCGTCATAAAGAGACGAGGCGAGTTTCGGCGCCTTTAGACCGTTATCCATCCGCTCGTCCAGAAACATTATCATCAGAAAACTGCATCATCAGTGCCCCAGGGAAATCACCATTCACAAACTAAATTGCATTCGAATCACTCTACATTCTCCTCTACTATTAAAATCGTAATACACCCAGTTTATTCGCAATTTATACACTATTATGTAATATTGTATGAATTGTCATAATTTTTTTTTAATGCTAAATGATTTGAGAGTGGTATCATTGGTCACCTTCTCTCCTCATGTGATTGACATTGAATGTCATTTTTAATTTCATTGTAATTGTATTTCTTTATTTAACAGAATTCAATAAATAAATAAAAGTTTATAAAGAAAATGCTAAATGAAATAATTATTACTAGTGAGAGACTAAAATTTAACAATTTTTAGTGCAAGGGAACAGAATAAGTTAGATTTTTTATTATGTTCCCTTGCACTAAAAATTTTTAAAATTTACGTGGGATTAAATACCACAAAAAAAATAATATTCATACTTTTCATTTTTATAAATATTATTTTTTGAAATATCTAAGGCTTGAAGAATCGAAGGCATCTCCTAAAAGTATATTATAAATAGATAGTTGTGCTCCTCAGTCTTCACTGCCTTATATAATTCTTTTTAAATCCTCAGATTTAAAATAACATTAATAATTAAGATTTTATGGAGTTGTGAAGACAATATGATTTCATACAAAATTATTTAAAGAAAATGTGTAATGAGTACGCAGTCTTCTATGTTGTACTCTAAAAATTTATTTATTTTCTTTAGGGTTTACAAAGTATTATGATATTTACTTTCGTTATCTAATGGTGTTAGTTTATGATTGCAGGTTATGGGCATTATTTATAATAATATGTCTCTGTGCACTTGTGGCGAATAACAGGCTTCCACGATGTTTTCACAGTTGAGCGAGTTTTGAATACAGCAGTTTTTTCATGATTTTCTGATCAAAATATACTCAATCCTTAAAAAAAAAAGAAGGACCAGATTGAGACGAAAATAGTTTGAAATCTATTTCACGTAGGATTGAGTTTTTATATCGTTCTGAATCTTCCATGTTAACTTACTAATGTCAGACAGTGGCTTCCAAAGAGGTATTTCACAGCTGAGGAAAAGCTTTTATTTCTCTTAAGGAAATGTAAAAGTCAAATATTAAAACAAAAAATTATTAAACAAGATATTAAGATTTAAATTGAAAATTTTGGGCCTTCTACTTTTAAAATACATGATCTAAAATTCGACATTTATGCTTCGTTAGGAAATTGTCAAAAATCCAATGGTTGGAGTAGTCTACAGGAACCATACTGGATAACAATATTTTCGATATTATTAATGTTATAAAAGTCAATTTGTAAACAGAACATATTTAATAGATACAAATTTAAATTTTCTCTCATTTATGATCTTCAAAATATTTACAATGACGCAAAATAAGGATGATATTTAATAATGTACGAGGGTGGTATAGCGCCTCCCCCCTCCACACTACTCCCTTCTACATAATGCGCTAATCCCATCCTCAGGGGATTTTTAATCTTAATTGTTCTTTTGGGTTTTTAGTAATTCATTCACATTGATATCATCGTTAGTAACGGGTTTGTTTACGCAACTCTAATCGGTTTTGATAACGCAGGATTTTTATTTGTTTGGAAAGTACGAATATAAATATTCATTAATTACAATTCTCAGGAAGCCTATCCTGAGTGGCGGACATTATTTCACACTTAGAGCTTAGAGGTTATGATAATTTTTATCGTCCTTTATTATTATATATGTCTTTCTTTTTTTTATCAGAATTTACTGTTATAGATTACTTAAGAATATCCGTGCAATATCAACTGGTTTTCTCTTTTCAGATGCAATATAACTGGTTTGTTATATTCCTATTCATAGGAACTATACAGGAACACGGATGTATAACCGGAGGATGTACAGGGATGTTACACAAAACATACTTTTCATTTACAATTTTCAGTGCAAGGGAACAGAGTAAAAAATCTAACTGTCCCAGCCAGGACTTGAACCTGGATCTCCTGCTATCCGGGCCGATGCATTTTCCATTTATGCTACCCAGACAAGTCTGATAAGTTATTAAACTCCCCACACTAGTGTCGGGACTCTAATCTAAAATGCAGACAAATATATCGTCTTATGGTCGGAGGAGCTGACATTGTCAAGCTGTTTAAGTAACTCGTTATTTACTTTGAAATTTTAATTTTATGATTTTTTTTTTGTGGTATTTAATCCCACGTAAAATTTAACAATTTTTAGTGCAAGGGATCAGAAGAAGTTTGATTTTTATTCTGTTCCCTTGCACTAAAAATTTTAAAAATTGACATGGGATTAAATACCACAAAAAAAATTTAGGAATCTCAAAATTTGATGAAAAACATTTTTAATAATAATATTCCACACAATATAAGTGGAGTTTTCGTTTTTTTATTGATTTATTTTTAATATTTTATATAAGCTTAGTTATTTTCTGTAGCTAATCNGGTTCGAGTCCTGGCTGAGACAGTTTAGATTATGTAGTCTATTCCTTTACATTAATTGTTCATACTTTTCATTGATTATCATAGCTCCTCTTATTTTGGATAGTTGGTCTATATTTATATGCAAAAGTACAGAAAACTAGAAATATAAAGTGGATATAGAAGTGTATTTCCACAAAACTTAGAAGATCGTATGGTGGGTGGGGGGGGCTGTAAGTGATATATTCAGAAGCCGTTACTGGAGGGGTAGGCCAAGCCTCTCAAGTCTTACTCGCCGAGATGGAACCGGACCCGCGACTCCGCGAGAAATAACAACTCGCCACACTCGGGGAACACTGCGGCCGGTATGAGGTCAGCGAGTTCCGAAGAGTGCCCCTGAACTTGAACTAGGCGCGGACCTTCACCCAAACCTCGCTCGGGTATCACGTACCTCGTACAACCTGCTCCCAATGGCCCTCGGGCATCCTGATGAAGATCTCTTCACGTGGAATTCGTGCATCTGTAATGTATCAGTCTGTATAGGGTTGTTAAGCGATCGAGAAAAAAAAAATCAATTTCTAAGCAATGTATTTTTCTTTTTTGTTTAGAAAGGGCGATATGTCAGTTTTATTAGTGATCAAGATAGGTTACTTACACGGACGAAAATTTCCTTTTAATACGAAAGAGGGAATTTTATCAAAAATTTTCTTCTTAAAATAAGCTAGATGGTTTTCTAACAAAGAGCAGATAATTTACAAATATTAGGTAATTATATTTTTTTATAACTGTATCGATACTTAGATGAAGATGAGTAAGACTGTCTTCATATCCTCTTCCACAGAAGGACTATGCTCCTCTAAAATGGGACATTTTTTTTATAAGTTTTTATAAATATTGTTTTCGTTGTGGTCGTTAATCCCACATACATTTTAAACAATTGATGAGAGGTAATAGAATTTAAAAAAGCTAACTGTCTCAGTCAGGGCTCGAACCTGGATCTCCTGCTCTCCGGGCTGGCGTGTAAGCCGATCACACCACCGAGACTAGCCAGATAACTTATTAAATTTTCTGCACTCGTACCGGGGAGTCCAAACCTCCAAGTAAGACTAATACATCGTCTTATGCTCGAATGAGCTGACTGTCAAGCTTTTTATTAAACTCTCGTTATTTATTTTTTCTTTCTTTTTATAAATATTGTTTTCGTTGTGGTATTTAATCCCGGGTAAATTTTAAACAATAAATGCCAGGTTCGAGCCCTGGCTGAGACAGATAGATTTTTTATTCTGTTCCCTTGAATTTAATGTTTTAAATTTACATGTTAATGACGTTTTATCTAATTAAGGAGACTATTGATTGACATGTGCAAGATGCCATGTTGTAGAGCAGAGAGGCAAACTTGATTAAACTAAAAAGACTACTATGAACAAGTGACAAATATAATTGCATGTATGGGGCAATTTTTATGTTAAAGGGAAAATTTTGCTTATTATAGAGTAATTTATTATATATATATAAACTTGCCACCGTCATTTTAGGTGGGCGGATTGTTCAATATCCCATAACCTATCTCACCAGAGAGACACATCTATATTTTTCACCTCCAGGGATCTAAGAGCACCATTACCAAGCTAAAATCCCCCCTCTCTAGTAGCAGCCATTATCCCCCCCCCCCAAAAAAAAAATATAAATTATTAACCCATGAACTTACCAGCTCCAGGGGCCATTTTTGTTGTTGTTGACTATAGGGGAGCAGACTACAACTCAGAAGATAGCTGGAGTGACACAGTACAAATCCTACCATCCAGCCTTTTATGTAAAGAAATCAATCATTCATTTAGAGCAATTCATTCCTCAATCCATACCTGATCGTTTTCCACAGACTAATACCTATAATGGACTACGTACTTCTTATTTTATTTTTTATAATGAACGATATAAAATTTAAATAGTTTATATTTCATATCTACAGGTTACTAAATAATATATTCTGAGCTATAAGATAAGTCTCATTGGCAAATTAGATAGTTGGTTGGTGTTGTTAGAAGGTATTCAAGCTTTTAATTTTTATAAACTTTTATTTTATGCATATTTTTAGTATCTCTAATAGAAAGCGGTTTATTTATATTCAGTGTAAAACGTATTTAACTTATAGTACATTTTATTTTAAATGATAGCTACAGCAACCTTTTACTGGCCAGATATAAGCTCTTCAGCAGTTGTATCAGCTCCACTGGCTAGATAAGTCTACTTCACGTAGAGCTTAAGAAGTAGAAATTGTACAAGGGTGAATTGCATTTCCTTGATATACCCTCTTCAAGTACAGCTACAAGCATACTGCCAATTGAGAGGCAGGAGAGAGATAGCCTCTTGCACGCGATCATCCTTCTACGTCCTCGTTCGTCCAAGTGGAAAATAGCTCCCTACAAGCGATTCTCTCGACATGGACCCCACTCTCACCCTTGTAGACCGCCCTAGTTTGTGCCTATTTAACCTGATAAAAGCCACTTTCAAGCTATTACTGAGATTTTTATGTAAGGTCATTCGTATGCACTACCCATCTTGCCAAATGAACCATCCATCGATATCTGTACGCTTCNGCTGGGACAGTTGGATTTTTTATTCTGTTCCCTTGCACTAAAAATTGTTAAAATTTACGTGGGATTAAATACCAAAAAAAAATGTTTATACAAATTATAATTTACAAGTAAATAACGAGAGTCATTTAAACAGCTTGACAATGTCAGCTCCTCCGAGTATAAGACGATATATTCGTCTGCCTCGGAGTTTAGACTCTCGACACTAGTGCGGGGAATTTAATAGCTTATCAGACTTGTTTCGGTAGTATAAATGAAAAATGCACCTGCCCGGATAGCAGGAGATCCAGGTTCGTGTCCTGGCTGGAACAATTAGATTTTTTATTCTGTTCCCTTGCACTAAAAATTGTTAAAACTTACGTGGGATTAAATACCAGAAAAAAATAATATTTATAAAAATATTATTATGATTATCATGCATTAGTCAAGGTGTTTTTTCCGTCAAATAATTTCGTTTTAGGACCTCTGAAGAGAAAATTTTGGCACATTTTGTTCACATGCTGTATAACAAGAAATACAGGATCTTGCAGCTATGCTGTGAGACAAGGAGAGGACCAGGAAGAAACCAAATATCATCGATCATCGATTCGTTACATGAGGCAATGGAGCGAGAAAAATGTCTGCCGAATTATATGGAGCTGGAATTGACATATTTGTTCTTGCCAATGCCCGCAAAGAAACGGCAAGATAGAAAGTCACTTATACTCCATATTGGATATACAGAACCACTCATTTAATGAGATCTGAGTCGGTCTACAAGTTCCACTGGAGTTTTGAGTTACGTGTTTATCATCTTTTTACACACTAACTCAATTTTCTACATTTCCCTAACTATTCTTCTTCTTATTTCATATGTAACTGTATAACGTCAACCAATGTAATTTTTTTTTTTTTTTTTTTAAAAATAATGTACGCTTCTCAATTCATAATTCGTATGCTATACATAACAGAATTTTAGGAAAAATATTATGGTAGATTTGAAACAATTTTTGACACCATCCCAAAACATCAAAAATAATCCTGTAAATATTAAATAATTCCTCATTATTTCAGAGAAACTGTAGTCAGGTGGTTACTTTTGTATAATCCTGCGCCAAAGGTCCCAGAATCAAAACTCACAGTGAACAGTAGTAAATTTTTCTTCCTGCGCTTCTGTTTGTACTGCCCAGAGGATTCCTTAAACGCTCTANAATTATGGAACATAATATATGGGTGTAAAATAAAGTTTCCTAAAAAATTTTATCTTGTAATTATTTAGAAACTTAACTTAACGGTACGGGCAGTCTCATTTATTTATAAATGAAATATCAAAAGAAGAGAAACACCGAATTTAGTGTAAAAGACAAATGGACCATTCAAGTTAAGTAGATGCCCAAGTTCTCGAAGTAAGTTAATCATCAATGCGAAAATGAGGAATTCCGTGAGATATAGATTCTTATCGGACAAGGTACCGGAAAAGTCGACGTATTCCAACAAAACGGTGGATGATTGATGACAGCTATCAACATCTGGGTGTGTCCGCCTCACTTGAATGCATGCTGATTAGCAACCATCTTGGAATTCACCTGTCTCATTGTAGTGACAAGTAAGCCAGCCAATACAATAGAGAGTACAGTTCTTTTATTTATTTCCAACAGTTTCCGCGTCTTTTTTTCTATTCCCTTTTTATTAAACTCTTTTTTTTTTTTTTATTACATACTGTTAAATTAAAACATTTTGTAATTTGATCGTGGTGATCAATATATGATTAATAATACCATTCATTGTGGTAATGAATTTAAAAAAAAATGACATTCAATGTCAATCACATGAGGAGAGAAGGTGACCAATAACACCACTCTCAAATTATTTACAGATTATGTCCCCTGGAGGCCATCTTCGTTTGAGTCGACGGGGAGGGTTGTAGGGGTTGGAGTTGAAAGACTTAGTCTGTGCTAGTGGGTTAGGATGGTATGGCAGTTTTCTGTGGAAAAGGGTGAAGTGGGAAGAATGAAGTCTTGAACAAAAGTGATATTAAGATGGTGATGAAGGAATTAATCGGATACGTAATAGGGAGCATTTGCGATTATTCGGAGGGTTTTGGATTGAAAGGACTGGATTCTTTGGATGTTGGAAGGTTTGGCGGCACCCCAGATATCTACTCCGTAAGTCCAGATTGGTCGTAGCATTGTCTTGTACAGCGTCAGATTGTTTTCTATCGTAAGAGTGGAATTCTTATTCATGAGTCTGTTTAGAAGTCATTACAGTCAATTGAGTACTTGTATTTTAATTTTAGTGTGTTCGCCCATGTAAGTCGTGAGTCAAGATGGAATCCAAGGTAACGAACGGAATTTGAATGTGAGAAAGGAGTATTGTTAAATTTAAAAAAAGTGATGTAGTATATCTTTATCGTCTTTGGAAAATATAAATTGATTTGACAAATGGATAAGCTGATATTTGTTTTAAAAATTCTTTAATTGTGCAGATACTCGGGATTATCGATTCAATCAGTTACATGGCCGATAAGGATCATGACTGAATCCATGAAATGTAATATTAAACAGTGAAGAAAAAATCTTAATTTTACCACTCTCTTCAGATGTATAGAGCTAATTTTTAAAAAGTGTAATTTTAACTTGATTTCAGAGCGGATTGAACTCTCTACCCCTCCCTCATTCCTTTTCAACTACTTTTCGACCCCCACCCCTGGCCTTTTATCCATTTTTTCGCTAAAGATAAAATAAGTAATGTAGTACAAATTTTTCAAATTTAATTTTCCTTTATTCGCTTTTCAGTGGTTGCAGGACCAGAAACCCTATATTTATAAGGGTTCATCATTTAAGTGCTCACTGATTTGAGAAGAAGTGTGACGATTGACATTTTGCTTGCCATTATTCAATAACTTCCAGCACATAAAAAGAAAAGATCAAACTGGCCATTCACATTTAATTCTCTCTATAAGTAATACAAAGTAATATATCCTTTCTTATTCCTGACATGGTTGATCTCTTATTTTTAATCTTTTCTAAAAGAATCATCCACACATGTAATTAAAATTTGTTGTTTGACTTTATAGTGATTAATTTATAATATTCATATACCATGGTTTTCTGTTCTTTCTACGGGAATATAAAACATAAATAAGTTTTAAAGTTATATACATTGATTTATTTATTTAATAAATTTACTAAATAATTCTTATAAATTCTGTAGTTTCTCCCATTATAGTTTCTAACTTCCTTGGCGTATAAATCCAAACCGTGTTGGGTCGTCCCCTTGATGACCTGCAGTTTTGGTCTCATGTATGTTGCTGTCCTTCAATTGTTGATCAACAAACTTCTAGCGTCAATTGATATACTAACCATCTAATGGAACCTAGATCTTACGAGTGTGACAGAAAAGATCATCCAGCAAATACCTCGGGATTTGTGACCCGTCCATTCTTTCAGCATTTCTATACCATGTTAGAAAAGCAAGGCTAAGGATACATGCTTCCCCGAATAGCCCCTCCGCCTTCTCCGTACCTCTCTGTCTCGAATTGGTCTATCTAGAGGTGCACGAATAATTCCTTTCAAACAATTCTTTTTCATCCTGCTAGGATATTCTCATGTCTGGGATGCATAAGAGAAAACCGGTCTAACAAGGGTCTTGAAGAGTGGTTTTTGTCTGTCGAAGTACCCAGCTTCGAAAGTTCTGACTAAAAACAAAACAGCATCAATTGGCAGAAGCTATCCTCAGTCAAGCTTCTATTGCTGTATCATTTACAGTATTAACCAAAGTAGGATGGGAATTGTTGGATAGGAACATCTTCAAAACTACATGTACTAAGTGGGGCTACAGATCCTCAAGGTCTAACACTCATGCTGTGTTCGTTCATTTGGTTATAGTTTCATCCATCTCTTGAGCTGATTTCTGTAATGAAATACTGCAAAAAAATCGTACCACAATGTCTAATACTCCAAGCTATAGCACCAATCTCTATAAAATTTAGTGTTTTTTTAGTATAGAGAGTCTCTTACTATTTCTTCCTTTTTTTTTCTTTTTTTTTTTTTTTTTTTTTGG
>KZ809073.1:39859-50623 GCA_000696205.2 Oncopeltus fasciatus | reverse complement strand
TGAGCATATATATATATATATATATATATATATATATATATATAAAGATATATATCCTTGTTTTGGTTACTTAGGTGTCTAAAACATCCAGATAACTAATTAAAAAATAAAATAATCATATTGAAAAGGTTCAAAGTCAGTTAATACATTTTCTAATGCAGTACATGCTGGTTCGCTATTTTAAGAGAAATATGGAATTAATATTTTCATCTAAGTTGGTATATGACACTTAATTATGAGTTTGTGTTTAAGGGAAGCAAACTAATAGCGTTTGTTAGTAGGACAATGTGTGTACCACTCGCTTTCTTCTTTTTTCTGAGTAAACTCAATTCGTCTTTCATTTTGCGTCTAAATGCCTTCTAGATTTAGTCGAAAGGGGGAGAGGTGAGACAGACAGAGAGAGAGAGAGAGAGAGAGAGAGAGTAAGTGAGAGAGTAATAGAGGGGGAAGGAGAGGGAGAACAAACTAAAAAGCTTTTAATATCATTGATATTGCTAAAGTTACCATAAAAATATGTAACCTAATACGTGTAAAATTTGATTTTATAATATGTTAGGTGAATTTTCTATTTCCTTTCCATTTTAAAATTCAATTGGTTCGGTCTAAAAGCAAAATATTGGTTGTTTAAAGAAAATTTAAATGAAAATTTCTCATAGATTGGCAACGATTAAATTTAGAAGATATTAGTTGGGAGTGAGTAAAGGGCTGGTAAAGCACTTACAAAGGGTTACTAAAGAGAAAGTTTAAAATCCCATTTTAGTGAGTTTCAAACTCAAACTTATTTAATAATCTCCTATAATCCTATTTTGGTTCATATGCATATGTAGATTGTAGCTTTAATCTCTTTGAAAACATGGATATAGCCTGTATGATTAGTAAAGTAAATACTAATCTAATTAATTGTGATAAGTTATATTCCTGTTATATTAGACTCTTTATGAATCTACTGAATTATCTTAATTTTTTATTTTTTTTTTTTTTTTTGACGAACAGAACACAGCACTATAATTACACTGGGGAACAATTTGAAACTCAATTTCTGTTTAGTTAGATTTTTAGCTTATTTCTGTAGAACTAGGCATGCTGGTTTCAAAACTGTTTTTAGTTTTCTTCTATCAAGTCATGTTTGGTATCTATGTTGGTTGAGCGCATGCTGGTCTAGACCTGCCTGTTTAGTTACGTCTCTTATACAGTGATGAAACGTTGTTTGACGGTAAGCAGTATTTAGTATTATACCATCGTTACGGAAGTGTACAGAACTATATAGTGTGTTTGAACTGAAACGTTTCCTTATGAATACGTTTGCTCCTACACGTCGAAAGTGCGAAAACAGCCCGGATTCGTTTTGTTATATATGTGGCAGTTTTACCATTCCCAGTCAAAGGACAAACAGCAGTACATTTGTCAGACAAGCATATTTTGCCTATTTTAAAGTGAAACTTGGTGATCAAGATAAAGCATGGGCACCTCGTAAAGTGTGTAAACAGTGTGTTGTGGGTTTATGGATGTGGACCAAGGGAATACGTGCTAAGCTTTCATTTGGTATACCTATGATTTGGCTTGAGCCCAAAGATCATTCAAGTGATTGTTACTTTTGTATAGTGAAAACATCGTTATATAACAAGAAAAACAAATGTAAAATAGAGTATCTTTATTTACCCTCAGTTATACGCCCAGTACACCGCATTCAGCCGAAGTCCTCGGGTCAGTTTTCAATGAATTTCCCTCTTTGGAAGAAGGTGAATACGGATATGGTGCAGATGAGTGATGACCAGGGTGAGCGTTTCTATCAAGATTTGATGGTCATGGAAGCAAGGTATCAAAGGTAGACGGGACGTACATATGATGGCTGACTATTGTTGGAGCAGCAAGCGCGATTGTACGCAAACTAAACACTCCATAAAAAGCTACAAACGCAAATTTTTATCTTAATTTTTAAGTACTGTTCATTAATTACACAGTTTTATATGCATGAATTCGATTTAACTTACATTACATTTTTTGTAAAGTGTATATTTGGTACGTTTTTACTTTATGTTCTTTTAAATGCATGATTTTTATGATTTCTGAGGATATCCTGTAGTTTAAAAAGTTGACTTGATAGACAAAATCTGAAGTTATTCTCTTCTAATTCTTCTTGCATTCCCACATAATCATGCTCCTGTTTTTTTGCGTCCATGCGTTTTTGAGTTTCAAATTCCTTCCTGTCGGATTTGGAAGTATGTATTGATTTTCTGTCCTTGTGCAGTCAGAGCATTTGCGAATGGTTCGATATTTTTTTCGTGAGGTCAACATGGATTTCTACCGGCCAACCAGGAGATTGTCGGGTTCAGTTGTTGATCGAAAAGATTTTCTTGGTTAAGCGAGACTCTTTCATCCCTGTTACGTGGCCGTACGTTTCGTGTTTCATACGTGTTTTCCGTGCAAGTGTAATGGATCTTTCAGTCATCAAATACACTTCTTCTCTGAGCTTTCAAAATCATTGCAAAAATGATTCAGATGAACATAAAGCAAAATCTAATGAAATTCTTCTTTTTCTTTCTTTATTGTATGTTTAGTATAGCAATAAAAAAAAATTAATTGAATTTGAAATTATTGGAAGTACTGAAATGAAAGAATAGCTGACAAAATGAGTGCCGAAAAATTGCAAGAAGTCTATGAAATCACCTGTAATACATGCAATGGAGAGAACTTTCGGGAAGCATTTCTTATCTTTATAATTTTATAAAATTACATTGCTGTTCTTCAATGAACTAATTTAATATTCAAATATTAATGATGCTTTAAAGTTATTTTCAAAAAATTAAACGAGAAAAAATAGTACTATTTTGGACCTTTTATTTGTAAAAAAATTTTCAATAATTATGCCTTGTTTGCCTCAATTCGGTTTTAAATAACAAGGTCTCTTTGCTTATTCAATCAAGGTTAAGGTTATTAAATCAGTCTGGTTAAGTTGCAACTTCCCAAAAACTAGGCTAAAAGATTTTAAAAGACTTGAAATTAACTGTTATCACATTGAATTTTTTTTTTTTTTAGGTAGCAGGTTGGAGTAGAGGAGAGCCTATTTTGCCAAGTCTAGCCTATCCAGTGTTCATTCTCACCCCACCGGATGTCCTTAAAACTGAGGCAGGTCAGCAATTCCATCCTCTTCCTGATCATCAGTTCCATACAGTGTCAGACCAAGACCCCCCCTCTAACACTCCTGAACCAGCAGAGCCAGGGTAAGTATGGTTTATTCCTCAGCAGGTATTTTATTTGAATTCTCAATAACAAAAGGAAAGAATACATCTTTAATTGTCTTACTTGTATCATGTTTCCAGTGTTCCGCATTATTTTGCCTTAAATGTTTGATTTCCATGGAATTTTGAGATACTACAAATCTTTGAGGGATTGAAATTTCTTCAGCCTAAATAATTTGTAAATTTAATGAAATTTGCTCCTTAAGAAATTCAAAGCTATATATCATTTAAAGTAAAAAGTGATGAAATGAAGAAAACCCTATTATACTTATTTTTATTAACTATTATTTTAATATAAAATTTTTATTATAAGTTTTCTTGCTTCATGGCCTGAATGGATATTTTCTTTGTACATCTTTAAGTAAACATAGTGGTAATGAAACTAAAACTCTTCTTAGTGCTGCAGAATTGGAGCTTATAGGAAACTTTTCCATGTAGTTCAAAGTAAAAATATTTGATGTAAGGAGCAGAACTCTGAAGATTCCAATGTTTAAACCATATTTATGTCAAACTGAAACCAAATACAAATTTCTCTTCTACATGCAATTGAAAAGTTTCCAAAATAAATATATTAGCCTTTGGGCAAGAAGTAATCTTGGAAGTCTGATATTAGCAGGAAATTTTCTTCTTGAAAAATAAGAAGAATAGTTATGGTGAAAATCTTTTTTTTGTATTTGTAAATTTATCAGAAATGCTTAGTTCATCCTGCTCGGAAACTGACATTATACAACATTTAGTTATCACTATAAAATAAATTACTTGAAGGAAGAGGGCAAATGGGAACCTTTGATATGATGATTTTGTCTGGAAAAAATAATAAGCCCAGCTGTCACAGGGAAATAAGGGGTAATTCAGGCTCAGGTTCGATTTCATTCCTTATCTACATCAGTGATTAGAAAAATATAAGTACAGACAAAGAACATATAATATTCTTTGTGACACTGTTATATTATATGTCTGGCAGAATTGGGAAAAGATAAATCACATGTACAGGAATTACTTTTAAAAATGCCATAATTAGTGTAATAGTAATATACTTGCAGAAAAAATAGAAAAGGCTAGATAAATTTTTCAATAACAAGAAACATTACCAGTTAAGTTAAAATGGATCATTATTCAAAGTCTATGTAATTGTGATGAAATAATCCAAGTTCAGTAACCAATATAACATATGTTGTCAAAATTGATCAGAAACTAAAATGGGGGGAAATATATCAAAGTTTATAAGGATCACTTGTTGTTAATCCTATGCTTTATAATTTCCAAGATATTGTTTGTCTGTAAAGGGACTACTTCCAATTTACTATTTCTAAACAATTTAATTAAAAATATAATCAAACCTATCCTAAATTAACTTCCAAGTATACATTACTTGACATTTTCTTTATTTCTGCCATCTTTTTACTCACTTATTTATTTATAATGGATACGAGAAATAGTGTTTAAAACAAAAACAATTAAAAATAGATTCACACTGTGGCATAATTTTTGAATATGAATGTTGCTTATCTGACGATTGGAGCTGAATTTAAGAAGTCAATGATAGAAAACTTACAGTTCAACATTCTGGCAGACACAGAGTAAGACTCCTATTAATAAGTTACTAGATTAAATTGTGTTTTAATTTTTTTTAATGAAAAAAATGAGGGATACTCTATAACCAATGGCTTCTGGTTTTAAATTTTTTATTGGGAAAACTGGAATGTAACATAGCCAGAGGGTGTAGGAGCATAAGCCAACCTTTTTTATATTCTGAATAGTGTATATTATTTTAATTATTGTTTTAAATGAGTGATGATAAATTATAATGGCATGCTTAAATATATTATTTATCAAGTCAAATTTTAGTCTAGTCAATTAATTGCTTTAATTCAATTCGTTAAAAATATTTATGAATGCAGTGTTTTAAAGTTCAGTTTGGTATAATATTATCAGTTAGGACTTTCATTTTAACCTTAAGGTGGTGGACATTATCATTCACTAATAAAACATATAGTCAGAGTAGCTCTATGTATTTTATTTCCTACTGTTGTAATTTAATTTAAGACTGGATTCTTTTATTTTATCTTCTATATTTTGCTTAGAGTAAAGGTCATCAAGTAGGTAATGAAATAATTGAAGTCTTCTTCACACTTATCGCTAAGCTTAGCTGCTTTCAGACGGCATAGTTCCAACTTATTAGTCTATATGACATGCAATCACCAATATTTAAGTGCGATATTTAAGTGTTATTTTATATAATAAAGGTATTTTCATATAATGTTAATAAATAAATAAAGTGAAAAAATCAAAAATAAACTTGATTTTATATGAAAGGTATATGAAACAAGAATTTAATAAACATTTAAATAAATATGTAAATATATAAATATTATAAAATAAAGTTGCAATATCGTCCTCAGGTAAGAGGATAACCTAGCACTAGGCTGCTGGCTGAGACAATGCCTTGTTCGGAAATACAAAATCGGACTCCAGCCTTATCCTTTTACCAGAGGACGATTAGAATTTTTAATTTTTTTATTTTGCAATATTTACATATAAATATTTATTTAAATGTTTACTAAATTCTTGTTTTTTATATAACATATCTATACTAAGATTTAGATTTATTTTATATAACTCAGACCATACATTTTTATTATATGACTAGAATATAATACACTTCCTTTTAAGATGGGTTTATTTTTGTTAGTTGAACTTTATTTATTTATTTTATTTTTTAATGGCACATCAACCTTTGTTTATTTATTAATATCATATATAATGACCTTTATTATATANTTAGATATTTTATATAACTCAGACCATACATTTTTATTATATGACTAGAATATAATACACTTCCTTTAAAGATGAGTTTATTTTTGTTAGTTGAACTTTATTTATTTATTTTATTTTTTAATGGCACATCAACCTTTGTTTATTTATTAATATCATATATAATGACCTTTATTATATAAAATAATACTTAAATTTTTGACACTTATTGATGATTGTGTCACATAGGCTCTGAAGATTAAAGCTATACCTTCTGAAAGGGGCTAAGCTTAAGTGGAATAAAAGCTTGTAAGTGTTAAAGGGGACTAACTAGTTATTTTATTTTACTCCTGAAGAGTATTACTTATTTCAGGTAATACCTTGTTTTGTTTTTTCTATTAATAATTTAAGAATAAAATAAAGTAGTATAAATTACAGTTAGCACATAAATATATTTTTTCCACTTGCGTACTTTTGTATTTATGATAGTCAGCAAGTATTTACAGATTATAGAGAAAAATAAATAGAAATAACTGTCACATATTTTATTTTTTCAAAGGTATGAGGTGTCCCAATTCCATTCTCAGGATGAACTGGGAAGAGTGGTGTATGGTTTTTACGGACCTGACCAATCTCGGATGGAAGCGAGATCTCTTGATGGCTCAGTGAGAGGCTCTTATAGCTACATTGATCCAAATGGAAACATTGTCAAGGTAAGGCTTTGTAAATGATCTAGTGAGATGTATCTACTTCTTTTGACATTTTTAGTTGGCAATGGTATTGCAAAAGTACTATCAAAAATACTCATTTTGATTTTCCCCTCCCCAATGGAAAGAGAAATTTATTTAAAATTATTTCTTTAGGGAATGCAATAATATTAAAATCAAGGTAACGAGATACATGAAGACATAATATATAATAAAAGATAGCAACTTTTAAGTTACATTCAGAAAATTGTTGTTCTTCAGGACTCCCAGATTTCAACAACCCTATTGTAATGTAAATGGGATGTTATCCCAGTGTTTTGTTTCAAATTATTTAATCCAAAAGCATGGTCACCCCAAAACTTTTGTACTCAACCACATAGCAACAACCTTAATGCAAATCCCAAAAAATTACATTTTTTTTGCTCCCTAGAAGCCGAATCCCTCTTCACCCATACCCATTGAAAAGTCCTCCAAATTGCTAACAAACACTGGACTGCAATCCAACACCACACCACTAGTACATGGTCCACTCAACTCGAGTCCCTTTCCCTATGTTGAACTTCAAGTTATTTCTTTACCAAGGATAGATAGCCTGGCTATGGGAAATAGCTCTGCACCCGATATTTCCAATATTACCCTCAATTACCTCCTAGACTCCATATTTCCATCCTTTCCAAACGAAATCTTGTTCCTTAAAAACATATGTTGATGACCTGTCCCTTATTCACCCAGAATTAATCCTTACGGCATTCAACTTCTGTTGAATTCACCATAGAAATTGAGTCTATCAACTACCCTCCTAGACACCCTTATCATCTGTAACACCAATGCTCTATCTCCACTGACTGGTACACGAAGCACACTTAAGTAATAATAATGCAAATCATTTTTTATTTTTTTTTGTTTTTCTCATGTTTACTTATGACATTATTTTTCAACAGCCCTGAAGATGGATTACATATAAGCCAAAATGTGGGTAGATAATAAAAAATACATTTGTTTAAATTATACTATTTTTTTTTGGAGGGGGGGGGGTGAGATCAACCTTGACCGAACATCAACAAATTCTCCACTATCAACCGAATGTGTTTATTTGTATCATTACATTTTTTTTTTTTTATTACATCCAATAAGCTCAAAACTGCACCTTCCAAGGTTGAGTACATAATCTCTCATCTGCCTAAGGGCAAATCACCCGGATATGATTTAATCACCAGCCAAATTCTCTGTAATCTTCCCAAAAAGGCAATTGTATTCTTGACCTACATTTATAATTGTATATTCAGAACTACCCACTTCCCTCTCCTCTGGAAATATTCTGATATAATACTATTTCCCAAACCTGGAAAATCACCACACAACCCCTCATCCTATCGTCCTATAAGTCTCTTTACTACACTCTCAAAGGTTTTTAAAAAAATACTGTTAAAACGAATGATGCATTCCATAGAACCCTTCAATATCCTCCCAAATCATCAGTTCGGCTTCAGAAGTAAGCATTGTACTATCCAGCAAGTGTTTCGCATCGTAGACTACATTTCCTCTTCCCTTGAGCGCAAAGAGTACTGCCCAAGAGCGTTTTTGGATGTTTCCCAAGCATTTGATAAAACTGTTTAATAACAGCTAAAACTGATTCTAAAAACCTACAAGATCACCTCAAAAAAATCAAACAATGGTGTGGAAATGGAGAATAAAAATCAATGAAGAAAATTGCGTTCAAGTTAATTTCCAAATTTTTGTACACTTAGTGAAAGTTAATTTTCCCTATTAGCTTAGTATAAATTTTTCTGAAAATAGTAATGATATTTCTAATGAGCATAGTTGGATTCAGACAAGGACAGCCTAAACTTTCAGTTATTATAGTACAGAAAATGTACCTTAATAACCTCTATGATGATGACTACTAAACTTGGTCTTTACTTGCCTAAATATTTAACATTAAAGTTAGAAAGATAAAAATAAATAATAAAATAACAGTAAAAAATCTTCACTGTATTCCAAGGTACTGAATTTAAGCTAGTTCTTTAGACTGTACAGGCATCTCTGAATCACTTTCTGAGTTCTATAGCTTTCATTGTATCAACAGCATTATCTAGATGGGTCATTTCCTGACTCTTTTCTAATTATTAACGGATAAAACATCTATATCTTCTGTTTATATCCATATTTGAAGTCCCTCTTCTCTTGCTCTATAAACTAATGCCCAAAATTATTAATTTCTTAAAACCTACACACTTCTTATCATACATAATTTTATAGTGATTATTTTAACTGTGCAATCAAGTGTATCATATGCAAAAGTAATAAATTCAGTAACTCAACTGTTGTGAAACACAATTGCCAAAATAACAAAAATAGGTTCAGGGAAAACAGCAAAACGTTATGAAAATTTTAATGTTTCTTTTTCATAATTACTAAACTTCACCAATGCTAAAATAAAATTAAAATTAAAATTGATTTACTGTATTTCAGATGCAGTACTGGGATGATGGTTCAGGATTCCATGTAACAGGAAATGCTTTGCCTAATGGGCTTCCCATGTACACTCCTGAAGTAGCTGCAGCCAGAGCTCAGCATTTAAAGATATACCAAGCAGCACTTGAAGCTGCTGGGCATATGGTGCCTCCATCAGTTAGGTAAGAAATTTTTGTCATTTATTAAGTACTGAATGTACCATTCAGGATTTAACCATTCAAAATAGTTTTGTTCAAAAGCTTCTTTAATAAATACTTATTTGTCAATGAAAAAGTTTTATGGAACAAAACTATCATTGGAAATCAAAGATAATATAAGTACTTCTGCGCCTATTTTTCACACAAATTCGGAATTCATAATTACGTAATTCGGAATTAGTCTTACATAAATGCATATAATATTTTCTTCTACTCCCTGAGAAAGTAGTAATGCTGTCAGATTTACATTAGTTTAAGACTATAATTTTAAGCTGGTCATTGACAGCTCTTAATGATTCCTTGTGTATTAGCTTATGTCAAGGACATTGATTAAGAAGCTTTTAAGCTAAATTAAATACCATTGAGATACATACTTGGGCATCAATGCAGTAAGTTCCATGTAAGTAGGAGCCTTATAAGTATAGTCACTTGAGCTATACATAAGTGACTATAATATAATTTATTTGTTGACTATCTGACTTGGCTATACCACACTACAGAATTCAATATGCAAATAATATTATTTGAATTAATGTAATTGAAATTTAATTAACTCTGGAAGGTCCATTTTCATATTGTAAAGGATATATTAGCACCATTTGCCAACACTATTGTTATTTTTTATTTACCCTGCAAATGACCATGAACAAAAAGGGGTCACTTGTCATTCATCAAAATATAACTATTATTCAAATTATTATTTACTTCAAATGGTGGGTCCGCCTGTATTGACTTGCTTAGCATATTCATTGTTATTTTTTACTTCTGTTAATTCAAAAGTAAAATTTTAAGAGAAGATGAAATTTAGTTTTTACTTCAGAGAGTAATTAAAAATAAACACAGGAATAAGAATTAGAATTAATCCTATTATAAATATTATTTAGATAAAAAAAAGCCATCTGTTGCCCACAAACTTGTTCCAATCTGCACAATCAAAACATAATGTTGGCAGACCACATTTTAATTTTACCTGGTTATCTGATTTCTATCTGATGAGTATTTATTTCAACTCGTGAACTATCTGATCTCTCTTAATTGAAGATCATAAGATTTTTAATTTTTGGTATTCTTCTAACCCTTCTCTTCCTAAATTCATTTTAGTTATTAATGATCTCTACCTTTCTTTTCATTTTTAAAAGCAACATGCCGAATTTCATTGAGAAAATTTACACACACTGTGTTGTTGTGCAGACTTGACACAGTTTTTAGTATTTTACATTGAAATTTATATGTCGCTTTTAAACATAATGAAAGGTTGAGTTGAAATAAAAAAATTAGAACTTACGATAATATTATTATGAAATAATTATTTAATAAAGATGTGATTACAGAAAGTTTATGCTGAAGAAGATATATAGAATTTTTTAATTTAATAAATCTATCAACTAC
>KZ809073.1:26304-39234 GCA_000696205.2 Oncopeltus fasciatus | reverse complement strand
ATGGTTCATTAAAATTTATATTATTTTATTTTATTTTTATATAATTTATAATTTATACACAGGTGTGTATTCATATAAATTAAAACCGACCTTATTTTCTTATTTTTAGCTACTCTAATGTAGAATTAGCGAAGATCAGTTGAAATTATTTTAAAGTTTTGTCATGGAATAGCTTGATATGGAAAGTCTGCTAAAAATATAAGTTACGGAAAGATAAGTGGTGAAAAGCAAGCAGGCCCTCTCAAGTAGCTGTTTCACATTAAATGTATCTTTAATGTTCTAATAATTATTTAGAAATAATAGTTGGGCTGCTAAGGTGGTAGATCCCTTCCAAATCCATATGCCACTACTGGAGGATAGAAGTTATAAATAAAGAAGGCATGACTCAAGGTTAGGGAAGAGAAACATCAGATGTGGCATTGCTTCCTCAGCTTACACCAGTGCAGTAGTGGCGAGTAGGACATTTTTTTTCTCAGTTGTGGTGCACAAGAGTGATTAGGCTCCCACTTTAGTTGAACCCCATGCTGGTAGAGCATGGGCTACTTCCTGTAATCAATCCACTAAATTCATCATTGGTTATTCTTACCCAATTGAAAGATGATGTTTGAGCTACTAAATATGTCCAAATACATGGGTTAACTATAATGAACAATACACTTGGAAATATACTTTAAGACTGATTGGCTTTCACCACTTGTTCCAGATCTCTTCCCAATTTCCGCTACAAGAACTGTTTTGAAAATAGGTATTCATGTCTGAAATTTCTTGAAGATGACATTAATGTATATCCACTTTTATAATTATTTTAAACCAAATTTCCCTTATCACTAATTAATTCTTTAAAATAATTCTTGTTAGATTTTGCAGCTGACCAAAATCTTCCTGTTTATGTGGGTTGCTCATGATTTTTGTAAACCATTCAAAACATACCACAATCAAGTGATTACTACTACCATGATAGCAGCNAAATACTGTTAAAACGAATGATGCATTCCATAGAACCCTTCAATATCCTCCCAAATCATCAGTTCGGCTTCAGAAGTAAGCATTGTACTATCCAGCAAGTGTTTCGCATCGTAGACTACATTTCCTCTTCCCTTGAGCGCAAAGAGTACTGCCCAAGAGCGTTTTTGGATGTTTCCCAAGCATTTGATAAAACTGTTTAATAACAGCTAAAACTGATTCTAAAAACCTACAAGATCACCTCAAAAAAATCAAACAATGGTGTGGAAATGGAGAATAAAAATCAATGAAGAAAATTGCGTTCAAGTTAATTTCCAAATTTTTGTACACTTAGTGAAAGTTAATTTTCCCTATTAGCTTAGTATAAATTTTTCTGAAAATAGTAATGATATTTCTAATGAGCATAGTTGGATTCAGACAAGGACAGCCTAAACTTTCAGTTATTATAGTACAGAAAATGTACCTTAATAACCTCTATGATGATGACTACTAAACTTGGTCTTTACTTGCCTAAATATTTAACATTAAAGTTAGAAAGATAAAAATAAATAATAATAACCATATCATTTCAAAGGTTTGGTGGTTAACTATTTTCTTTGATGAAGCTCTCTTTCCTTCAGATAGTAAAAAAAAACAAAAAAAAAACAGAATTTGTTTCATAAGCTTTTCTTTTTATAAAAGATGTATAGGTGAAAATATAAATTGCAAGCACATTTCGCCTACAGTCATTTCTACTACTACAAAGAGAATTTCTATTAATAATATGTTGCTACAGCTATCTGTTGCAGACCTGTGCTTGCTTCAAAATTTTTGTCAAACAAAAATATTTTATCAATTAGAAGTTGATTGCCCTCCATTATGATCTACTACTACTACTACTATTTTATCAATTTTTTTTTTTTTGTTTTAGTGATGGAAATGGAAATGGTGTAGACCATGCAACAGTTCTTCAAAATAATTTTGATGAAAACATACCTCAACTTGATAAAGGAACAAACACAAATAATATCTATAGTGAAGATTCTGATACAATTTCTCTTGACAATCCAGACCTCTATGGAAACATAAACTACCAACCAGAGGAAAACAAAGAAGAACAGAAGCCAAATGTTGGTCAATTGGAAGGAGAAGTTGAACTTGGAGAAGATGTGGGACCCGATGAAGATGAGAGTGAAGAAGAAAATACTAATGAAGACAAAGAACACCAAGAGCGCGAATACTTTAAGAAAGCTAACAATAATGAAAAGGGAAATGACTCAAAAAATGCTATAAAATTCAAAGTAGTTAAAGACAATGAAGATGTTCCAAAAAAATTTTTTCATCAACAAAAGTATCAGGAAAAAGAGGCAGATATAAATTTTTCGGAGCAGGGACAGATAAATGAAGAAAATCATAATGAGCAAGAAGATGAAAAAGACCATGATAGTCATGAGGAAGTTGATCATAAAAGCTCTGAAGAGCATGATGGTGAAGACCATGATGAAGAGGAAGAAGAGGCTGACACAGAAGAGCATGAAGTTTCTGATGGGCATGAGAATGAAAGTCAAGATGATGATGAAGAAAATATAGATGAGAGTGTTGACAAGCATTTTGACACAATAGAGCATATGTTTCACCCTGATGGCTATGAGGAAGTGCCTTACAGAAGAGCTGATTACAGCAGCAGAATTAGAAGTGAAGAGGGCTATGATGGAAGTGAAGAGCATAGTGATGCAGAAACTGCTGAAAACCAAAAATCTCCTGTTTCTCAAATCTTATCTAAGCTAGGAAATTCACCAAAGCAAATATCCAATTATTATGTGAATGGCTATACTGGACAATTAAATGATCAATATGTCGAAAAAAGTAATACAAATCCTTACTTTTATCAGCCAAAACGAGCTTTCTTTTACCGTTTTCTTCACACAATTCCAAGACCAGTTGAAAGAATAGATGACCAAAATGAAAAATCTCCTTTTTCTTCCAATAAAAATGCAGAAATCTTTAGTAAAACAAGTCCAGAAATAGTACAATCTTTTATTAGGTCATCTGAAGCAGTGCCCAACACAGGGCCACTTTCACAACCTACTATCATTCAGCCTCTAGTAAGCTCTCAAGCTCAATTTGATGAGGCTCAACAACAATCCAGCTTAAATACCCAAGCTTATCGCCGCCTGCCAGTTACATTGTTCTCCCCTTTCACAGAAGTTCATGATCAACAAGTATCACCTCTTCAAGCCGCAACAAACCCTAAGTTGTTTCCAATTTACATGCCTCAGAAAGTAAGGTAAATAAGAGTTGAAAAACTTGAAGAGCAATGGACAAAATCTAGTGGTCAGGATGTTTGAGCCCTTTATTTACAACTTTAGAAGAGCTGAAAACATTTTATATGTGTATTAAAAAAAACTTGTGAAATGTTCCAATACTTCTGAAGTTGTAGTATCACATCTCACTTTATTTTTAAATCTAATTTTGATGGTGTACGCAGCTGTACAAATATACTGCTCAAAAGAAAAGAAAAAAATAAAGGACAGTTTAGGATTATATTGAAGTTATTTTAAGTTCATTCATTGTAAATGCCCTCTGAACTGTAAATTATTCAATAAAGTTGCTGTTTTGTTTTTCTTTCCTCATATCCTGAATTTTAACATAATCAACCAGTACCTAAATACTTCAATCACCAATAAGTACAATTTCCTTATAAAAGGATAGTTCCAATCAACATAATTCGATGAATAATCAATTATATAATTATTAATTTAATTTGTATGTAGTATAATATTGTAACAAACAAAATAGGAATTATATTCCAGGCTTATTGGTCTCAGAAACTAGAATTAATTTTCAAATGAAGAGTTTTTGACCATAGAGATTAGTAGTAAAGAATATTGGTTACAGTTTGTTCAATATCGGCAGGTAATAAATAATACATTTTCTTTAATTGTACGTTTTTGGTTCAACCTTAACTGAATCCCAACAAAAATTCTCTACTAATTGGAATTAATTTTCATTTGCAAAATAAATAGTTATTTTTTATCATATAAGCCCAAGGGGGAACATAAGACACTCTTACTATTAATCGTTTTTTTCAATTTATTTTTTAAAAACATATTACTTAGCAGTGGATATTTAGCGCTTATTTAATAAGGTGAATAGTTTATGTTTATTACATACACAAATATATACTATATATAGAATACAAACACAGTTGAATACAGACAGTGAGAGTGAACAAATGTATTCGGCCTAGAAGATGGACAATGTCCGAAAGCGCTCGCCAACAGAAGATGATTTGCAGAAACCAATGAAGACAGATAATAGAAGGTATGATAGTTCCAGTTATATGTGTCGGACTTGTGAGTAATAAGTATAAGTGAATTTATTTCCCTATGAGAAATTTGCTAAAAACATTTTATTATAAAAATATTTCTTACCACATTTATAATATTAAAGGGAACCCAATACTCTTCAACCTCCTATGTAGTAAATTTATATTCTTGTCTTGGACAAATCAATCCAAGTAAAAAGAAAATTAGTAAAAATAATCCATTATACAACTTATAAGTAGTATATACATATATATGGCTGACGTAACATGTACTCCAGATATATCACATATCACCCTTAATATTTTATTTGGGAGCACTGGAAAATCACAACAAAAAAATCCTCCTTTGAAAACATATAATTATCAAAATATATATAGAATATTATACCAAAAAAAAATATTAAAGTCAAAAATCAGCTAATAAATAATATAATTATTAAAAAATTATGCTATGCTGGATATTAAATGAAATATTTTTTGTCCAGGCTCAAAATTTTATTTCATTTTAATACATAATATTTGGATACAATTTTAAAACATTTTTGCTGAATGAAAGTCGCATATAAGCCTCTATTTTAACAGATGGGTTGGAAAACTCAGGAAATATTTCCAAGTTTATACTTCATGGCAGACTTCCTTAATTACTACCTTATTTTTTTCAATGTCATTTCTGGCTTAAACAAGATCAAATTAGTCATTTACTCTTACTTAAGCCCTTCTTTATTCATAGCAATTAACTAATACTTAGGGTTATAATTGAATGAAATTTAGGAATTATTATTATCAGTACTTTTCTTCTAAGTGATGAAAGGCGACTATTTATTTGTGTGGGTTCAATTTTATTACTTACATACATAATACAGGGCCTGGAACATAGGCTGTCTTGGTAAGGTCTTAAAACTTCATTAGAAGCACCAAAGTTATATTAATGTGATTGTAAAATTCTCTTGAGGGTTTCTTCACTTCATTTGTTCAATTAAAAATGAGCGATGGAGAAAATAAAAAAGTGCATGAAAAAATTCCATTTAGTGGAAAAGTTAATTTATCAATCATTCATTGAATAAAATTATCTACTGAATATTAAGAAAAAGTAGTGATTTATAATTAATGTATATTTTTTGAGTTTGTTTACATTTTCCAAATATTTTTAAACGTCACTTTTGCGTGAAATAAAAGCCGATCTCATTACCTCACAATGAATTTATTTGTTCTGACTTATAGATAATAGCTCAACAAGGGAATTAATTATCTTTTGATATTTTATTTACAAGTCATTCCTAGATAACACATCCGAATATGTTTTAAGAGTGTTTCAAGATTTGTAAAAATTCCGGGCATTTACGGTGATGAGTTAAAGACATAACTGCCTTCTAGATTAATTGCAAAAGTTCATTGCACATCGATACTTATATTTAACCAAATTTTTTCTTAATGATTACTTCATAAAAAATAAATAAATAAAACAAGTTTTCTTTGTACTATCCATGGGTTTTGAGAGTGGTGTCATTTGTCACCATTTTTACTTCATTGTGATCAAATTACAAAATGTTTTTATTTAACAGAACGTAATAAATAAATAAAAGTTAAATAATAATAATAATCACTATCCATGGGTGTGTAACAACTTCAATGAATGGTTTATAAACCCATTTATCTTTCCAGGAACCATTCTGTTGGATATTGAAAAGTCGAATGCTAAACATAGCAGAAATAGCTCAAATACAGTAAGTATACCATGAACTAGTCAGAACCTAGCACTAAACAAGTCAAGCATATCTCGTTGAAATTATTTTATTTAAATTAAATTAAATCTAGAAAACAGAAACACATAGTCGAACGTATACTTGGAGTGCATGTAATATTTATGAAAGAATACAAACATTCCTTTTATATTTTCTTCTTGATAAAATTAAATCCATTCTATCATATCTTCTATGAAGTGCATATAAATTCTTGGCGTTGATGATGAAGAATCCTCAGAAGATTCTCCACCAAACATATACTGATACATGCTACTCATTGCTTCACTAAAACTGTGTATCAAATCGGGAACGTTGATAGTGATTGGCAGGAAGGGTGCTGCTTCTATGAAATCCGCCAGATTGCCCCAGAAAATTCTCCCTTCTTCATTTGTTGATTTGTACCTATAAAAATGATGTAAATAAAAAAAATGGATTAATAGATTTAAATTGATATGCACCTCTCTTATATATGTATGTATACATTTGTTAAATATAGAAATAGAAAATCGGAAAAATTGGATTATTTCATGAAAAAATAAGTTGTTTGAAAATTTTCCAGAACTGAAGAAGTAAAACTTGTCAAGTTATTTTGTTTGGTATATAACTATTTCATTTTATTTGTTATTTTTCTCATTTATTGATGAAGTTCCTGCAAGCCCCGATTTTTTTTAAATATCTGTAAAATGTGTACTCATTGGGATTATTTAATTATTTGTGATGATTTAACTAAAATTACTATTTTTGAAGGAGCTAGGAACTTTATGTTGACCGCCGAACTTCATGAGGAAGGATTAGTCGAGGATTCGGTCTTGGGATTTGAATAAATAAAAACTTAAAGGGTTATTATTATTTCTACCACCAATGAATATAGAACTCTCATACGGTATGAGAAATAAAAACTTATTTGAAAACAAACAAATTTTTATTATTGCCACTTTTTGGCCTAAATTTGAGATCTTCTTCAGGGCAGTGGAGGAAGATAGTTTATTACTTCAGAGTAACTAAATCATGATTTACGTAATTTTCATACATAATGCGAATTATTCTCTAACACATTTTCAAAATTTGCAAAGCATGTATGCTGTAAATTGCTGTAATACACAGATAAGAAAAAAAAATAGAAGAGAGAAAGGCATAGGAACTATTTTATACTCACGGGCTTTGATAATTTTTTATTTCATCAGCTTTTAAAACATAATTCAAATTGGCCAGTAGAAAAATAATGCATAAATTCACCTGCAAATAAAACATATAATTACAAAAGTATAAACAATCAAAATTTGGTATTGAACATTCGGTAATACATTCCCAGTTCATTAAAAAAAAATTACGATAAATTCTCTTAAAGTTTAATATATATATATTTTTTTTNTTTTTTTTTATCAATGTGCTTTGTTTTAAAAAGTTAGCTAGTTCGTTTTAGGAATATAAAAATACATATACTTCAAGTATAAATAAAAATAGGATTATTTAAGTATCTATTGAAAAGAAAGAAATTCCTAAAACGTCAGAAAGACCAAATAACAAACTATTAGTATTTTTGTAGTAATTTTAAAAATTATAAAAAATATTATACAATCTCTTTACTGTACCACTCATTCAATAAGTAGCTCTAGAAAAAGACATTTTTATCTGGAAAAACTACATTTCTCGATTATACAACCTGCCTACTTTCATGGAAAAAGTAAAATATACTTAATTTTCTTGAATGTTTGCAAGTGATATTTCCGAAAAAAAAATTACAATAATTATATTAAAATGTTTATAAATATAGATTTAATAAATGAAAAATACAGTAAATGTTTTAGTTTGTTTTGTTTTTGTAATTTTTTTAGTTTTTAAGTTTTGACCAATTAGAATGGTACGACTTTAATACTATAACTCATCTTGCAAAGCATATACTCAGTTGTATTTTTAAATTTTTAGGAATATAAACTATTGTGGATTTTTTTTTTTTTTTGTACATGCAGCTCTCATTATAAAGAATTGTGTTTTTATTTTAACGTTTATTTACTAATCCGCTATTATTTAATTGTATAATTCTTTTGATTTTTATTATTTCAGAGTATCCAATAACAATATTTTATATATCTCCGTGAAAGTCTCCACCGTGTAAAGCTTTGGAAAATTCCTCTAAATAAATGTTAGCCTTTTGTATTTCGTATCTTTTTCGGATCAAAGCAATTTTCATTGGTCCAAATAGAAGTGTACTATCTTAAGATATATTTTACTTTATTTAAAATTTTGAAAATCCTTTCAACTTGGGACTAGTGAAGAATCATTTTTTCCATATCTTAGGGGACATGACTAGGGCGATTCCCGTAAAGGTGGGATTTGACTCGGGAGGACGTTACGTTACCAGTACTTCGAGGCTAAGAGAATACCTGTTAATTAGCGTTAACTACCTTCGACCGCCTTCCAGAGGTCATCTGTATTCCGAGACGCTCCGGACACAACTTTCTAGCTCAGTCAGGCGTCGGGGAATCGGGCGTGACTAACAGCTTCCGAAGAGTGGGTGCCTCGAAATGAACTTGATTCGCAGACTCTCGTCCACATCTCAAGCAGGCCAGGGTCTGTCGGCACGAACAGGTTCTTGAACTAGCAGTTAAATTTGTGTTTGTTTGTAAACATGAGTCTAACAAATGTATTTCTCTCTTAGACTCTAATTTAAAAAGAGTCACACAGGAGCTGCTTAACAATCTCCAGCTCTCTCCATTGGACCTAAGCAAGAGTAAATGACGGTATTTAATATACAAGCCGGAGAGAACAATGCACGTAAGAGCTATGTCTGTTGAGCTTTGCTCTAGACTGGTCGGGAAGAAAGAGTGGGGGCACACCCAGCTTAGCCAAATCCGTAAATTTATCCATCAAAAAGCGTTTTTCGTTATAAAGAACATAAAAATTACATTTTAGAGATCTATTATGTTCAATAAACTTTTTCGTAACTTCAACAACAACGGATATAAGTATAATTATAAAATATGATTTGTTTAGAATGAGGGGGCTGAAGATAGCCTGTCCCTCCATAACCCTAAGCGGGTGAAATTGGAGAGACTAACACGAAAAAAATATATCTTTCTCTCATCTGATTTCAAACAAAACTGAATTCTTTCAGGTGTTTACAATGGAAAGCCAAAATACCGAATTTGCTTTCGATATTTTAAAAATAAGGGACAGTGCATCGATCGAAATTACATTCTTCAATATCTTTCTTAATATGTGTATTTTGAAAAATGTTATATANTATATATATATATATATATATATATATATATATATATATATATATATATATATATATATATATATATATATATATATATATATATATATATATATATATATATATATATATATATATATATATATATATATATATATATATATATATATATATATATATATATATATATATATATATATATATATATATATATATATATATATATATATATATATATATATATATATATATATATATATATATATATATATATATATATATATATATATATATATATATATATATATATATATATATATATATATATATATATATATATATATATATATATATATATATATATATATATATATATATATATATATATATATATATATATATATATATATATATATATATATATATATATATATATATATATATATATATATATATATATATATATATATATATATATATATATATATATATATATATATATATATATATATATATATATATATATATATATATATATATATATATATATATATATATATATATATATATATATATATATATATATATATATATATATATATATATATATATATATATATATATATATATATATATATATATATATATATATATATATATATATATATATATATATATATATATATATATATATATATATATATATATATATATATATATATATATATATATATATATATATATATATATATATATATATATATATATATATATATATATATATATATATATATATATATATATATATATATATATATATATATATATATATATATATATATATATATATATATATATATATATATATATATATATATATATATATATATATATATATATATATATATATATATATATATATATATATATATATATATATATATATATATATATATATATATATATATATATATATATATATATATATATATATATATATATATATATATATATATATATATATATATATATATATATATATATATATATATATATATATATATATATATATATATATATATATATATATATATATATATATATATATATATATATATATATATATATATATATATATATATATATATATATATATATATATATATATATATATATATATATATATATATATATATATATATATATATATATATATATATATATATATATATATATATATATATATATATATATATATATATATATATATATATATATATATATATATATATATATATATATATATATATATATATATATATATATATATATATATATATATATATATATATATATATATATATATATATATATATATATATATATATATATATATATATATATATATATATATATATATATATATATATATATATATATATATATATATATATATATATATATATATATATATATATATATATATATATATATATATATATATATATATATATATATATATATATATATATATATATATATATATATATATATATATATATATATATATATATATATATATATATATATATATATATATATATATATATATATATATATATATATATATATATATATATATATATATATATATATATATATATATATATATATATATATATATATATATATATATATATATATATATATATATATATATATATATATATATATATATATATATATATATATATATATATATATATATATATATATATATATATATATATATATATATATATATATATATAACATGTATTTTTTGCCTGACTAATTTTGTGTTCTTTTACATCTCTTCAGCAGTTTAAAATTTATTCCACACTTTAAAACGAAGAACCTATCGGTATGATGAAAGATCCGTTAAGACTTTCGAAGTGGAAGGTTCATCTTTATAAATTCTGTAGTCAGGGGTAATATATAAGTGTTTTTTGGAATCGTTATCATTTATTTTTGGCCTTTCGCCTTACATCAAGATGTAAATAACAGAAGTTCATATTTTGAATAATAATTAAACGGCTAAATATAAACTGTATTAAAGTCTCCAAATATATGTGAATACATTGTATATTTGTTGAGGTTACATTAGATGGATTAGGAAAGCCCGCCTGATGGAAGTGGTGCAGGCAAGGCCAGAAGGACGTTGGCATTTCCACACAACCAGACTCCTTCAGAACCTTTTATTTGTGCTGTTTTTCCATTCTCCTTTCCTCGGGTCCGTGTCACAGTAATCTCCTTTTGCTCTCTGCCTTTTTCCAAATCCCTCTATTTGTGTCCTTGTCGTTTCAGAGTCTACTTCCTGCTATATTCCAACTTGGAAGGGAGATTTGTAATGATTAAACAAAAAAAAGGAAAAAAAAAAAATTCCGTCATTCAGGAGCTGCGTAAACGAAGCTAACTTTTGATGCGTTTTATTCAAGATGGACGTTAATAAGAGGAAATTATACTATGTTGTTGACAAAATAAAAAAAGGTCTGCAAATGAGAGTGTATTATCTCTGAGGTTGGATCTAGACAGAAATGAAGGAGAGAGAGCTTAGCAATCAACCTTCCTAGATTATTTTATAGATAATATTTCCTATATTAATATTCCTTATATTGCGTCTTTTAAAAATTATATGTAACATATATATCACAAAATAAAAATTATGTAAAAAATATGACACGGACCTATTTTTTTTTTTTTTTTGGCAAACATTCTTTCATAACCCTATAATAATGAAGATATTGATTATTTTTCAATTATTGACAATCATCCAACGAATTCTTAACAAAAAGCTCAAATATAGATGTTTTTTTTTTCTATTATTATGGAAATAATAGTCGAATGTAAACACAAATATTTTACACACATATAAACACAAGCGCATACATGCATGTGAGTGTGGGAAGAGGAAAAAAAAAATTTAGAACAAGTGTTACAAAATGCTGAAGTATTTTAGATCTGCCACTTAAGTTAGAGGTATCAGATAAAAAAAACGAGCTATAGTATATTCAGTGAATCAACTGAAGAGTGAGGAGTTACAAGGCATGAAGTAGCAGATTGCACAGTTGCAGGAATAAAAGAAAAATGAAGCTCCCTCAGCCAGGTCTTATGTGGAGGTAACAGCTAAGAAGGTTACCACTTCTCACTTTTGTGAATACATTTAGGTTATTTGTGGGCTCTATAAATGGGAAAAGTAGTAATAAGACATAAGAAATAATTTAATGTATTGTCGATCCTACGGAGCTAAGAGCAGGTGTAATATTTGAGCAGACGCATGTCATATTTTGTTAGAAAGATGAAAAAACGTATTAATTGTAAGCTCCTAATTGTTAAATTTCGCTGAGAAACTCATAAAGTTTATTTTATTTTATTTATTGGGTTTCATTACACTAAATTAAAAATAATGCACTCTGTAAAACTAAAAACTTTTTTTGAACATAATTTTTTTTTCGCTAATCCCTCACAACTTTTGCTCAGATTTTGAACAAAAACTTTTTACATTCTGGATTTAATTTTTAAAAATTGTAAACTGTCATCTGAAGAGCGTAGCAGGCACACACAAACTCATGATATATATTTGTGGTAGGTAGGATCGGGTTTAGGGGCGATCAACTCAAAGATTATTACGCCCGATATTATATATTTGTGTGTAT
>KZ809073.1:2831-18708 GCA_000696205.2 Oncopeltus fasciatus | reverse complement strand
TAACAATTATATAAGTTTTTAATATTTTAAAAATTAAATTTTTCTATTTTGAACTACAGATTTTTTCGTGAAGCTAAAACGAAGAAGGCCTCGTGACCTCCTGGGAACATAGTAATTAAATAATTTGAGAGAGGTGTCATTGGTCACTATCTTTCTCCTCATGCGATTGTCATTTAATGTTATTTTTATTTTGTCCTTTGTTTTTCATCTTAATCAAATTACAAACAAATTAACATATATTAACAGAAATGTAAAAAATAATTAAGTTTAAAAAAAATTGTTTGTTGATTTCACAAATTTATGTTACATCTTTTTAAGTTACAACTAAATAAATTAATGCTTTTTAACAATAATGTGTGTTTAAATATTGCTAGAAAATCTTTTGTTATTGGGGTAAGTACTATCATTTTTAGGAATCATAGTGTTTTTTAACAAACAAAGTTTGTATGCAGCTGAAAAAAAAAAAAAAAGAGTTTTTTTTCAGTTCTTTGTTTTTTTTATATTTGTTTTTGAGACCAACCGATTGAGAAAAACGCGGTGGATAACGGACTTAGGTCGATTTTTTATTTTATAAATCACTTCAAATATGCTTTATTTATTTTACAAAAAAGTAATAATGGTAGTAATGTACATTTCATGTCCTGTACTTATTATGCTCGTCATATATTTGAAATCTATAAAAACATTACTTGACAACCTGTTGGCAAAACTTGTTTATTATGAGCATCGGAAAACAACCTGTGTTGGTATATCTCGTAAATTATCTTTGGCAGAGATGGAGAAAGAAAAATACCCGTAAATGAGTCAACTAGCTTCTCATGAATAAAACATTGATTGAGCTGAGCTAATAATTAATAAATTTGAATATATTTCTAACAAAAATTTCTCTGATGTATCAGACTATCAGCATAGAAAATTAGAAGTTTTTCTGTTGTTCGATTCACCCTCAGTAAAAACAAGAAGTTTAATATCCTAAAAATTTTTTTTTTTTTTAAATGTACATGCCTCAAATACCAGTGGGTATTTTTTTTTCATTTTTAGAGTTTCTGAAGATGACCTTCTAAGGTTGAAAGCGCTCAGGTTTGAAAAATATACTGTGGAAAAATGAACTTTGCTTTTATTTAACAATTTCAAAAAAATTGAAAATCCAATATTGTGAACGGTATTCCTAATAGCTACCGCCGAGAGAGAGTATACCAAATGTAGGATCTTATCGGGGGCGAGGTATCTGGTTAGTGGTCGTATAATGGTGGAGGCCTCGTTTCATTCATGGGCCGACACTAAAGATCCACCCATCTTTTTGTGTATCTCGGATCATTTGAATGATCAATAGTTACATGCTAACGCAGAACAGGACGCTGATGGTGCATATAAGTAACTGAAACCTTTTCTGAGCATTAATACCATTGATGGTAACACTTCCCTGGGCGTCCCCCAAGGTAGTAGCCTCCGACCCATTCTTCTCATTCGTGAGGAATCAAGTTGTGAGAACTTGCTTCATTCATAATCCCCGTACTAGAAAAGTGATTTCTCATATGTCAATGCTGGTCCATTTGCCTTTGAAGAAAAATCTCACAATCTCCAAGAACGAATTCAACGAATGCTTCATAATTAATATTGAGTCTGACAACACTTCCAATCTCGAAAAATACTTTGTGGTCAGATCGTATTATAAATTATTTAACTTCAGGCTACAACGAAAATTTATATTTCATAATTGCAATTATTTTTTACCGTTTGCAATATGCCTACCTTCACTTAAGGACTGCCTGCAGCAGTCTTGTTTTAATTTTCTCACCCCAACAGATGTTCATCAGCTGTGTCGGGAAGCCACTGATCCCAGCTGATAAAAGTAACCTGCTCTCCAACAACCTCCAGCTTATCATCGTGCCATCTCGATATTATTAATCACGGCAATTTTCCCTCTTTTTTAATTGCTCGGATATCTGAAGGCAAATATATTATGTTATTCTTAGTTGAGAACATCCCTGAAGGTGGATGGATTCAGGAAATGAAAATTTGGGTAGAGTAGTATCCTTGGGATGATAAAAGGAGATTGACTTGCAGCCTCATGAGATCTTGCGTCATTATAATCATTCGTACTCGACTGACAAAGCCCTGTATGAATGAGCACAAAGGAATTGATGGACCGTTGTTCTTTTTTTAGGAATGGTTTACTCTAACGAAATGCAAATGGATTGTTGATAAATAATTACCTAACAATCATGTTTTTTTTATCCAACGAAGCAAGCCTATAGGTGAATTATGATAATTGTCCTGAAGTGAATCCAGATTAGTTTAAATAATAACCAATATAAAAAATTATTTATATAACAAATGTATCAAAACTCGCCAATTCTTGATATTCTAGTTNAATACTACAAAACAAAAAATAAAGTTTATTCAATTCTTTGCGATTTGTTTAAATATTATAAAGCTAATTTATTTAAAGCAACTAGTAAAATTTTTAAATTGCACTACCCTAACAGGTATCGCTGATTTATTATGAAGAATGAAATATTTAAAATATATACCGTAAGATAATAAGAAAAATGTGTTTTATAACAGTTTTTGTTTTACAGTTAAATTAATAATTTATTACTTTCTGTAATTAAATGTATATTATTATAACAAACCATTTTATTATGTATATGTATATATAATTTATGTCTATACTTACGTTTGCAGAAAAAATAGTGAAAGCTTTATTTAAATAGGGAATTCACCCAATGGAAAAATTAAAAAATTTCTAAATTATTTGGACAGCTTGAGTAATATGCAAAACTTTCCCAAATGAAAGAAATAATAAAGAATGGTATCTTTAGAAGGATCCATAAATTCCCACAAAAGATCCCCGATGCTCAGGTGTTATCACTTTTGATTGGAAAAATGGGAACCTGCTTTGTTTACACTTTTTCTGTGTTAATTTTTTTTTTTTTTTTTCTCGAATGTTGAAGATAATTTTTGAATCGTATGAAATACGATTTTATTATAAACAATTATACGGAGAGTTATATCAAGAATTTCCATTTGAAAATTGTTTATTAACTGTGGAGAGAAAAGGATGATAGATATTGGGTAAAATCCATCCATTTAATTTGATATCTTACAATATTTTTCTTAAGGATCATCAACTTCAATTACGTAAGAGTCTGCCGATAAAAAATGTTATCGCAGAACTCGAAAGCGGTCAGCTATAATCGATAAAGAAATTGTGCAAAGTTCAATTTCAAACCCAGAGTTAGTATTTCAGTGATGAGTTCCAGGGCCTACTCTTATCCAAATCCTCTGTCAAGAATATTCTGTAAATAGGAGTTTTTCTAGGAGTAGGGAATATCTTACAACATATTTTGCTGTGTAAAAAACTGGATGACAGTAAGGAAGAAAACATATTGAAATCATTAGCTTTATTGTTATTATAATATTTAAATAATTACAAATACAAACATTAATTAACTAAAAAGAAGAATTATTAGACATAAATATGAAGAAATAAATCTTTATATATTATGAGAATTTACATAATACGAAGTGCTTATATTTAGCAGTTATAAAGGGAAAAAAAACTCAGGGAAGTAAATATAACTCTAAAAAATGAAGCGAAAATATTTTCCTGGGCATAGAAGCTCACTGACCTCCAACTTATTACTGTAAATCAGAAGTCCTGTAAAAGATTATGTATGTGCAGAGGAGGAGTATTAATCCGAAGTAATACAGTCGTTCTGGTCAGTCTTTGACCGCTTCGTGTGAAATATTTAAAGTTTTTCCATTCACAGATGGCATAGTTAGCGCTTACACTCTCCTCAGTAGTCCTAATGTCGACTTGGACACTCCAACCTCCCTGAGACAGATAGGATCCGTCATTCTACCGACGTCGGCTCATCAAAGCTGGAGGCTCTTACAGGGAAGTATAGGCATCTTGGCTCGTCAAAGTCTTATTTAGACACTAGAAAGATTATCAGTTAAAAACTTAATACTATCATTACACTAGGAGAATATTTCTTTATATTATCTATTGAAATTTTTATATTATTCTGATAGCATAAATAATAGGACACACCTTTCGAAACCAAAGAATGAAAAAAAAAAAAAATAAAATGGCATCCCCAAGAGGAAACTTGAAACCATTAAAAGACATCAATAGTTTGACGTTTTCGCTTTTATTTGAACTTTAAAGCTCAATTGTTACCGAAGTTCTTAAAAACAATTTCCTTGGATAAAAAAAAAATAGTTTCGATTTATACAGCTTATGACTAAATTTAAATAAAATTGGATACATACGGAGCATGACTACATAATATTTACTAAATATTAAACTAAACATAATACGTATCTAGGACACTCAGTTATTTTTTTGTTAAAATACTCCATCAGTAAAACCGCAAAAAGATATTTACAATATGAATCTTAATTATATTATCATTCTAAACTAAATCACAGTACCTGTCAATGCATAAAATAATTGCTTAAAAAGATCAATACTAAATATATTAATTTACTAAATAAAATAAATGATAAATTACTACTAGTTACAACAATAAAAATAAATTATACTAAACTTATTATTAATGAATATAAAAGTTAGCACTAGATTTTAAGCGGACTTTTAAATACAGATTACAAAAGTTCTGACCTTTATAGTTTATTGCCAAAGAAATTCATATAATCTTTTATCATGGTCCATTATTTGAAATTCTAAAATATGAACTATGATGTTGCTAAACAACATTGGTCTTATATTAACAAATTATATTGTTTAAGATTATTTATTTTTCCAGACCAAAAGACAGTAAGTCTTCGGTCTTTGGAACCGATTATAATTTTTTGTTTTATGATTATACATAAAACACGTTCCGACAGGAACTCCAAGGAGTCTTTGTTTTGGAAGTGCTGAAAGTTTGAAAACAATGAATATGTACAAAGTTTCAAGATTGCAAAATTTAAATATTTCAAAATTAAAATGAAATTTCAACTAAAGGATACCTAGAACGAATGAATGTTTAAAATTAAGTTTTTCTCTCCACGACCCCAAGTGGCTAAAAAGGGATTTTATAAAAAGAAAAAACACAGATTCATGACACACCACGAATATTCAGATAAATGAGTTAGTTGTTAGGAGTATTAGAAGAAGTAAGGTATACTGGGAGTTTCGATATGGTAAAGTAAAAGAGGGATGTTGGACATTAGTGGTTGTCTCATTGGGTGGTGTTTGTCTCTTGTTGTAGGTTGTTGCTGTCAGTGGTTGTCTCATTGGGTTGTGGTTGTTTCTTGTTGCAGGTCGTTGCTTTCAGTGGTTGTCTCTCCCCCTTCGACCTCTTTGCTTGTGGTAGTCTCCTCCTGCTCTGTAGTGGTCGGACTGGCTTCCGTATTCCCAGTGGATATCCTGTTTGCCAGGCCTTCGTCGGGCTTGGCTGTCGTACTGCTGCTACTGGCCGGGACCTCGCTCGTGGTACCCGCTTCTTCGGGAGAGGTCTCGTTCTGACGCGGCACCTGGAACCCAAATGTACAACTCATTAACTTGGTGAAACATGACAACTATTTCCATAAATCAGTTTTATCTTTTTTTCTTCGGACCCTGTAGGGGGGATTCATATATTTTTGTTCAATAGATTTTTATCAACCACGAAATGACAGAACTCTATCGACAGTTACCATCGCCGCGTGCTTACACCAAAACTATTTGACAATTTATAGCAGTAGTTGCACAGTCAACTATTTTATACTTAGAACCTAGTGTATTGTGACTATTAAATTTTAAAAATAAATTTGGTACAGTGTAATAATGATACACAAAATAAACCTTGCAGTATATACCAAATCCTCATCGCAATAACTCCAGCAAAGTCAATCGTAGCCTTTCAGCAGATTTCTCGAAGGGAAATCAAGTCCTTCACGTTGGTATTTAAGCTTACTAGTAGAGAATTTGTTGGGGTCGGTCAAGGCTGATCCAAAGAAAAAAAATACAATTAGGATACAATTAAGATAAATGTATTTGTTATTATCTGCCAATAACTTTCTTATGGGCACGCTAGTTTACTAAGGGTTAAATGGCGGTAAACTCTAAAAATATCGGATCTAAGATCGTCCCATTGGCTTGGGTCACAGGCAAACAAAACACATTCAATGGTATTTATTTACTTCTGCCTTATAATTGATTGTGCTAATAAGGGGATGAGTAAGAAAGCAGTAAACGTCGAAGAGCTGTTATTTCAAAATGGCATGACAGAATTTTTTTTTCCTTCAGATTCTTAAACTGAACTGAAACTGGTAAATCGTAATTTATTTTTGGAATTATGGAAGCTTTTGCTAATTAAAAGGAAAAATATGACAGTGAGAAATCGTTGTAAATGACACTTGGCTCGATATAAACACATTAACCTAAAATCACAATATTCATGGTATTTTTGGCATTATTCATTACTGTAAAAAAAAAAAATTATTTACTTTAAACGAATAATTATTCACTATTGTATGCCTCTCTTTGAATTTTCTTGTCAATATGACCTCGTTAGACTTCGGGATTTAACATAATTATTATGTGAACACTCAGAAAACTTAGGTTCATTTTTTCTCAGGTTCTGATACTATAACTCTATTTTTGAATGGTATTACAAAGTTTTCAGTAGATGTAATGGACTTACTGGACCTGGACGGTAATGGTCTTACACGACATTAATGACATTTAAGAACGATTTATAGCTTGTCTTATCTAAAGGAAGAATCCAGTTGACTGACCTAGGGCAGCCTCGCAGACCCCTTTGAATAAAAGATCAGCTGGACCTCTGGACATGGCCTATCCCGATTCCTGGCACAAGGGGGTTATCCCGTCTTGACTCCCTGCATACAGAAACCAGCCCAGATGCATGTAGTTTTGCCCCAGGGTCAATACGCTTTCGGGCAAACCGTATGTGGTTCTTGCAGGGTTCAATTGCTATCAGATAAATCCATATACATGATTACCAATAAACCATTTTAGAAATTTCTAGAAATGTCCAGAAAACAGAAGTTGGAAATAATTTACAACTAAGTCTCGACGATTCAGTACATCTTGATACTTAGCTGATAGTTAAGGTAGTATGTGTGGATATCTTCCACTATTCAACAAGAATCCAAAGGTGGTGTAAAAAAAAAAAGAAAGACGTATCTACTTCTAAGGTAGGTGAACCAATAAGTATAACTTTATTAAAATTTCCCTTCTGCATTTTTCTTTTTATTTCCATGATGGTATCTCGGAAAATTTCAAATTTCAACTATAAATATTTACTCAATATTACGAAAAAATATTGTCAGTTCATTATATATATATATACACACACTACTATCTGTCTATTTTTCTGCACGCGTTCTACATGCGTAATTTATGAAATAATAAAACCAAATTCAGTATTTAAGCTTTTCTTTGAGAACTGCTGCTAAATGAATTAATGGCTGAAATAGGTCGAGGGGAGGTGGGGTTAGGGGATACCAAAATTTAAAAAATTAATCTCTTCGTAGTTATTTCATTATGATAAAACATTTTTTAACATTTTAATTTTACATTTTTTTAAAAGGAATATTAAGAAAGATATTTAAGAATGAAAATCATAGCGTGTTTGAGGAATCTTTTATTTTTTAAATATGGAGGCCGATTTCGATAAATATTTTAATTTATTTAGTGAAGACTTAAATTTTATTTAAAAAACAGACATTTAGTGAAATAATTTAAGAGAAATGCATAACATTTATTTTAAAAAATTCTCTGAAAAAAATTTAACAGAAAGATTTTAAAGTTGTAACGGACAAGAAGCTTCAAAGCTGAAGAACTTTCATTTGGTTACAGCTATTTACTTACACTTCTGAAATGTAGCAGAGTTTCCACAGGGTAATATACACAGATTTGTATTTACCTGCCTGCGAAAATGGCTTTAACAAAAATTTAAATGTAAATAAAGAATAAATAACAATGTAACACCGAAAAGTATTTTACTTTACAAAATTATAACTCAAGCTTATTTCAAGCTATTCATTGGTAAACTAAATTAATAAATTGTTTTAAGATCATATAAAACATGAATTTAATTCCTTTACCTTTCATTAAAGGCAATCCTCGACACAACCAGTTCTTTAGTTAATATGTGGTTTATATAGTCAGTAGCAAGATGTAAGGATTTTGTGTAAGGAAACATCTTTTCTTTTTTTATTTATTAAGTGTTAGCCTCACATTCAACCACTTAGGGTCATGGAGGGAGGGGTTAGATGTGGAGGTCTTTTGTGTCCAAGGGTCATGAAAATATTGTAATCAGGGGCTTTTCAGGACACAATTCTGACTTTTGGCATTTTGAAAGCAAATCTATAGAGAAATAAAATAGCCAACTAGTCCTGTAAACAAGAATGGTAGTCATGTAAATGAATGTATATACATCAAGTCAGTTCTAGGCTTACATAAATATAAATTAAGCATAAGTATATAAGTATAAATAAGTCCGTATTGTTACACAAATTCCAGAAGCCCCAGCTTAGAGGAAAACAACTCTTAGTCTATGTGGTTACCTTGAGAACTTCTAGAGGAGTGTAGACCGAGTAGTAGTTCTGAACCCGCTGGACGATCCTCTCGAGGAAGTTGGGCAGGGAGTAGACAGTCCTGACTGGGAGGATGGCAGTCTGCTGATTGGGCAGGCGCACCAGGACGGGCAATTCCGGCCCCATGGTCACCAGCTGGTAGACGGGCAGGGTGGAAGGCGCAGAGAAGGTAGAAGGTGGAGAGAAGCGGGAAGGAGGCAAGACTCCGTGTCCGGACAGTACTCCATGTTCGGGAACCTGCGCAACCTGGAACAAAAACAATTAAGTAGGAAATAATTCAAATAAAACTTAACTGTGCTTACCTTATTAGCTATTTATTTTAGAAATGTATTCTTTATTAGGAAGTATCGGACGTGGAATTTGAATAATTAAAAATTAATTTGTAAACAAAAAAGTATTATTATTGACAAATTTCAGGCTTTCCTCAGTTCAATGGGGATGATGAAAGGAGAGAGTCCCTCGATCTAGAATAACTAATAACTCTTAAAACAGAACTGATATTTAATAATTAAAATATTTACATAAGAACTTAATTTAAAGCGATAATTTTTTTTTTTTTTTTTCTGTGTTAGCCTCCCTTGCAACCACTTAGGGTCATTGGAGGGAGGGGCTATCTACAGGTTGCCACCCCATTTTAAACACCCATGGCTCAGGACAACTTCTATATTATAAATAAAAGATTGACCTGGGCGGGATTTGAACCCGCAGCGTCAGGATTGCGAGACCCGTACGGATCCCCTGAGCTAGCCTGGCGCCCATAAAGCAATAATTTAAAAAATATCATTTTGTAAATATACAAATAGTTTGATAGAGACACTATTCTTTATCCATTAAGTCGCTGATAACCAAGTCGTTGAGCGCTTATTTAAAAAAAAATAAAACTATCCATTAAGTGCACAAAAAAAGTATGTTGAATTTTTGTGCAGCATAGCAAAAACCCTTATATCAATAAATAATTCATGTTTCCAAGCCTGTTAGATACCAAATCAACAGCAGTTTTTAGCATTTTAAAGAAAATCGCAAAATAATTTTTTTTATAGGCTTGGCAGACTGATGGCCAGTAGCGTTAAATTTAAGTCTCTCAGAGAAAAAAAACAACAAAAAAACAATATAAATTATGCTTATTTTAAATGTATTTTTAAATTTAAAAACAATAACTACTTTAGCAATTATGTATACTTAGAAATTCTTTTGTTCTTTGGTTTTATACATTTTTTTTTAAAAGCAAATCCGTCTTTGGAACCTCTATCTGAGAGAATATGGTTATGAGAAGAATGGTAAAAGAGGATATGGCGTAAGACCAAACTGAACAATGAATAATATGTTCGCTTAGTTGAGTTTAATGAAAACAATGCATTTACTCAATAGATGTAAAATGCAATTTTCTAGTATTTGGTTTCTTTAAGATTTTAAGGAAGAGTGACTTACTCTTCACCGCCGTGCAGGCCTCAGATATCCTCAACGATTTTTACTTTTCTCCGTGAATCCTTTCGGGTTGTAAGATTACATTTATGAACTCACTCTCATTTCCGTACTAATTGTTTTGTTTAGTATCCAAACTAATTAGATAATCTATTTAGAATACAAAGCTACGGAAAACCATTAACACTAAAGCTATTTCAGCCCTGTTTACTAAACCATCTTATATCGCATTAGCTTAACAAAGTTAATGAAAGGATTTAATTATTTTTCACTGTACTCAAATTGTTCCATTTCGTGGCTTTTACCTTTACGTAAAAGGCGCCCTAACAAATGCTGTCCAAAAACGAAACGGGCGTTATTCATTTGTTATACAGATGAGTGTGAAAACAGACTACTTCACTAAGGAAAAGAAAGTGTTTTGTTTGACAATTGGGTTTTACTGACTAAATTTTTAAATTAACCGGCTCAATCTAATGTGGCTTTTTGAAGAAAAAAAATTAACATACAGATAATAGATGTATTAAATAAAATGATGACAAATTCCACATTATATTATTATATCTGCGAAATATGCTTCTATTTAAATGATTTTTATAGGTTTGTATCAAAAATCCTGGGAAGTTCCAAAACTAATCATTAACTGCGAATACTAAGCAAATAACCTATTCATTATTTATCGTTTATATTAATCGCAAACAAACCGACATCTACTACTGGGATAGTGTTCCTTACAAATGATCTCTTCAATGAAAGCCTGGATGTATTGAAACTCAATAAGGAGTAAATGACTACTTCAAGAATTGTCCTCATTCATCATAGCAGACAACCCAGCCGAATACGTGGAGTACCAAATCTGCTGAGGCTCGTCAGGAGAGGAATGCGGGCTATGTATGTTTCCTTGTCCGACAGAGACAAATGAAGAAAGAGGAATAGAAAGCGTCTGATACTCTGATATGGGACACAGCGTGTTCTGATCAGAGCTACATTCAGGGGTTGTAGGCCGATGAGAATAGGCCATGCAATCGATGACAGGTGATGAGAACAAGAAGGCGAAAAATGGAGGTTACAGTAGCAAACAGGTGCAGATGGTTAACGAGTGGTATGAATCTGAAATTTCATCGCAGCCAAAATTAATATGCATGTTCTGATCCCAATGGAGTCCAATGACAATCCACTTGTGAGCTAAAATCAACTAGATCAGATCATCTAAAGAGTTATTTTGACCACCAATGAATATAGAACTATCATACCTTCTATTATCCGTCTTCATTGGTTTCTGCAAACCATCTTCTGTCGGCTGATGATTTGCCAACCAGCCAAAAGAAGATGGTTTGCAGAAACCAATGAAGACGGATAATAGAAGGTATGATAGTTCTATATTCATTGGTGGTCAAAATAACTCTTTAGATGATCTGATCTAGTTGATTTTAGCTCACAAGTGGATTGTCATTGGACTCCATTGGGATCAGAACATGCATATTAATTTTGGCTGCGATGAAATTTCAGATTCATACCACTCGTTAACCATCTGCACCTGTTTGCTACTGTAACCTCCATTTTTCGCCTTCTTGTTCTCATCACCTGTCATCGATTGCATGGCCTATTCTCATCGGCCTACAACCCCTGAATGTAGCTCTGATCAGAACACGCTGTGTCCCATATCAGAGTATCAGAAGCTTTCTATTCCTCTTTCTTCATTTGTCTCTGTCGGACAAGGAAACATACATAGCCTGCATTCCTCTCCTGACGAGCCTCAGCAGATTTGGTACTCCACGTATTCGGCTGGGTTGTCTGCTATGATGAATGAGGACAANACATAATGTAGCTTACCAAATTAAATAACACACATGGTAATATATGATTTATAAGCCTGAAATAACAAATATTATTTTAAAAGAAATATTTAACATATTTATTAGAAATTGATTTTTTTTTTGGATGTAACAATCGCTTCATTTGTTGATTGGTCAATTAATTTATTGCAATATCTACCTTTATTACCTTTATGACGTGATTACCCAGTGATCACAGGTGATCAACTTGCTGGAGCTTTCTCAATTTAGTTTTCATTCTGGAATTCGGGAGGTGGGCCTTTGGAGTTTTTTTTTATGTTACACGTTGCTAAGCTTGTTTTAGCAGAAACCGACAATAATTTTAGTATGAGTAGCCCTCTTACAAGTTAAAAAGGCTATGAACAAAAGTTTTAATGAAATCTACTATTTCTGGCACTAAGGTACAGAAATTTTACCCAAAGAGGTACGAAACGTCAGATTGGGGCACAGTAGAATGCGGTTGTGACGTTATATTATAAAGAGAATATTTTATTTTATTAATAACAATTTTAGCTTACAAGAAAACATTTTATTATTATTTTAGAACCTCAAAGTCCCAAAATATTTATGGTTTTATAAGAATTAATATTAAAATTATTTAAATGCATTTATTGAAGAATGGTTATAAAGTCCCCAACTGGTGTCGTCTATCTTCTCAAAAACTATTGGTAAAATAATATTGTAGTCGTTTACAGTTGATTAGAGGTAAATATATCTCAAAGATGAAATTTAAATATAAAATAAAATATTTTGTTATGAAAATAGGGCAATGTATGAATAAAAATTAAAATAAATCAAATACGTAAGAAAATAATAGTATTCGGCAATTAATATAAAACATACCTGGTGGTAGGTCGAAATAGGCTGTGGTGAAATAGGCTGGGGTGTGGGATGGTAGGTGACGGGTTGGGGTGACTGGTGGTAAGTGGGAATGTGCTGAGGTATCTGCTGGTAGACTGGAGAAGGATAGCTGGAGTAAGGGTTGATGCTCTGCTGGACATGGTGGCGATACGAACTCTGGTAGGCCTGGAACCTGAAGCCCGGGTCCTGCCCCTCCTCCTGGTAGTCCTGGCTAGGGGACGATCCTTCGGGCCAGTAATCGGAGCTAGACAGGAAAATAGAAAATTATTGGGGATTGAAGTAAAATTCCTTACTTGATAAATGACAACAGCATTGGTTTGAATCAGTTATACATTATCTCAAGTCCGCCAAGCAGGATCTGAATAAGTTGAGCGAGTTTCCTATGTCTCTTTAACATGGACATAAAGGAGAGTAAATAACGATTTATATCATGAAAATAACCTGGCTCTGTACTGGCCGGCAAAAAAGAGTGGGGAAGGACTAATCTGTCCAAGTTAAATTCCTAAATCTCTTCCTTAATAAATATTTTTTGTAAAAAAAAAAAAAATAAAAGGATATGTGTTTGATAAAATTATATTTTGCATTCTTGTTTTATAATTATAATTATCTTATAATCAGAGATTTTTTTAAACTTTAATAAAAGCTAAGATATTATTATAAATTCTGGTCTTACCTTAAACCCTCCATCCAAGATAGAATAAATTCATTCAACAGTTTACAGTAAAAAGCCTTAACAACAAATTTGGTTTTATATTTTTGAAATAAATGCCTGAAATTAAATTTATACATATCTTCCTTTTAAATTATCTTCCTTAATATGTGTTTTTCTAATTTATTGCAGAAAATAATGAGAGCGCGTAGTTCTGCCAACTGAGAGCAGGTTCAGGAATGTTAATTACTGCAATTCCAGCACAAGGGAGTTCATCGGGGTGCTGCGGCAAATTGGGGTAGTTACTAATAAGGGTGGGAATTGAATAAATTCTATATTTTACTCATAACACAAAGTGGTGGAAGCGGAGAGGCAGGAACTGCTCCCTTCCTACAAGGTCTGTCTACAAGATCTGTCTCTCGCTGAAAGACAAGACTATAGTCGTCCATTTTGTCCGACGTATTCAGAGCCACACGATGAGGGAATATCCCGCATGTACAACAATACATGAGTTTTTTTTTCCTTTCCTTTTTAAATTTTTAATTTTTGATTGGAGTTTGTATGAATACGTTCCTGACGTCTGAAACTTGTTCTGGAAAAGAGCAGGCTTCATCTGGATTTCTCTAATTAAAGAGAGACCCACTGTCGGGCCCACTTTCATATCAAGAGAATCAACAGCTGAGGAGACTGAAGAATTAACTGTTAACTGTTACATTTAAAACTGTTTATAGTGTGCGAAATCTACTCTATAAAACGAAAATAATTAATAAAGTAAGACTAGGATGATGTAAAAATTTTCCCTACAAATGTTAGAAAAACGCACATTAAGGAAGAGATTTAATAATTTAATTGAGGGCAGAGCGGACCTTCTATTCTTAAAGAAGAAAACAATATGTATGCAAAGTTTTTTCCGGGTTGGACCGTGTAAAGTTTTTGATGGTTGCCGAGCTTTCGAACATCCTGTGATGGCTTCTTCAGGGCTGAGTAGAGAATGAGAGCTGTCTTCAAATCCAGGGGGTATTTATATTTGCGAGGTCATTTTCATTGAGATTCATAGTGGACTTTCATTTTGAGGTAAAAGGATAGCAAATAATAAACTCACAACCTTATTCACAACGAAATGCTCAACACAGACACTATTTTTGTATTATTAGGTGAACTCAGCTAATTCCAATCTTGGAAACTATCAAACGAAACTATATTATAATTATGTATACTAAACCTCATATCCGTATGAGGCGAGGAAAGTATGTTACGGGTTTAGTAAGCCATCACAGGATGTGCGAAAGCTCGGCAACCATCAAAAACTTTACACGGTCCAACCCGGAAAAAACTTAACATACATCTGATGACTGTAGAAGCCTACGTGAACAGAAAACAATATTTTGCATTTGGGCTTCCTTAGTACCTTTAAGAAAAAAATTTTAAATGTTAAGTTTGTCAAAGGGGAAGGAAAGTACAGAGAAAGATAAAAGTTAATAACCATTACTTATAAATCAAAATAAAATAACCATTAATATCTTAGTTACAGTTATTATTACTAAAAAAAGTTTATGAAAAAAAAACTGCAAAATTTAATTTTATAAATGTGTAAATATTTTGAATTAAAAAAAAAAAACTTAAATTAAGAAAGGTAATGAAAAAATAATAATAGGAAGTAGAGTAGAGGAACCCTATTTTCCCTAGGAAAATTATTAAATCCACCCTTAACGACTTTGATTTACCTTTTTCATTTGTTGAAACAGAATTAAACTTTTTTTTTTTTGTTCATTTTTTGAAACTGAAAATGAAAAATTTCTTTCGATTACTCAACTCTAAAAGATAGAAATTTTACGATTCAGAAAAACCAATTTCTCAAAAAAAGTTGATTTTTCAAATATTTTATATTTCTTACTTTTAGTATAGAATAATAAAAAAAAGTAATTATAATATGAGATCACTTTTAGAATACATTAAAAAAGACAGAGTGAGGAAAAATTCTTTTACATTCTGTCTGCGTACATATTAGCGAGTAAATAATAATTAGAACTTGAATATCCGACAAAAATGCGAAATAATTTATTTTTATAATGACTGTAATTACGTGTAAATGCAAACATAATGATTGGGAATACCTGCGTAATTATTTTGGGACTGCTAATAAGGAAATAAGTTTAATATCAGGAGCTCCTTTTGTAGGCTCTTGTTTTCTTCAAATAAAATAAAATTCTCTTAGAAATTTCCATGCTACTAAGTATGAAAGATGAGAGATAAAAGGCAGTGATAATGGGCGTCTTGAAAATAGTCTTTCATAATGGCAAGTTGTTTTATCCTGCGAAGAATGTGTCCTGGATAAGGATAATTATTTTGCTGGAGAAGAATTATCTTCCAGACAAAGCTGGAGGAAGAAAGCGGGAAGTATTGGCAATGTTTCCGGTCTTGAAGTTTTCTCAAATTCATACCCCAGTACGTTTACATAGGGTATAACAATTAAATTCAACAATAAATATTAAAAAACAATTAAATTCAAAAATTAAATATTAAATCCAGCAACAAATATTCCATCATATATTTT